>LPNX011022210.1:166396-195441 GCA_001517045.1 Pseudotsuga menziesii
TATGCACAGGTATTATGTTCAGCAGGTCGCGCATACATCTATGCGCGGGTTGCTGTTGTACAGAGTCACGCATGATGCGCGGGTTGCCTTACTACAGACCCGCGCATATCTTCCTCAAAATTAGTTTTTAAAAACACGCGTTAATGGGAGATTAGTTGTTTCATTTACCTTAATCCCATCAACTGCTGCAACCTCCCTAACCTTCGAGAACTGCCTCATTTCCTTCAGATAAATAGAGGCCTTGGGGAGGGTTTTGGATATTCATACTGGGAGAGAAAAGTTATGCTGGTGGATTTTCTACAGAACCTTTGGAGCAGAGAAACTCAGAGTCCTTTGGTGACAGAGGAGTCCCTTGTCCAGACATTGGGTTGTAACATAAACTCTCTCTATTATTGTTAATAAAGCAGATTACTTCTTCCATATTGTGTTTCATGTGTTGTGGCTTGGTAAATGTTTATATTTCATTATGATATGTGTTTTACCTAACCTGCATCTTTATATATGAATCATACTGTATATTGGAAGAATCTTTGTTAACAGGTTGAAGGAGGAATTATCCTGGAGATTGTAGAAGTGAAGCAAAGAGGAAGGAGTTAGCTTGGATCAACCTCCGTTTATTACAAGTAAGTTCCTGCTACTTCCCTATTTCTTTTTTGTGCTTTCATAATCAAATTGTCTGCAAGGTCATAGTATGTTGGTAACCCCCAGACCTAGGTTATTAGGTGAATTATCCATTACAACACCCACCATTTTAGTTCTCTCTAATTTAGATCAAATTCTTGTAGTTATTAGCAAATTCCCAAGAATAGTGGAAGAGGAGGATAATGTGGAGCTTTTCAAGTCCATTTTGAAGCAAGAACTCCTGGTTTTTTTGAATATTTTTCCATAGAAAAAAATTCTTGAACTTGAGGGTTGGCCAATGGAATTCTTTATGGAATTTTTCAACCTCATGGGAGAGGAATTTCTCAAGGTTGTGGAATAGGTAAGATTATTCAGCTGTATCCTTGTCGATTTAAATGTACTTGTTGGATTTAATACTTAATTACAGTTAAGCTTGTGTCCTTTCAGAAATTTCAGCCTTTTTCCCTCTGTAATACTATCTACAAGCTTGTTTCCAAATTCATTTATGTATTAACCAAGTCAATTCTCTCTAAGGACAATTATCGAGTAGTTTGTGTTCCTAAAAGGGTGATCCATCTATGAAGCAGTTGGGTCAGGTCAGGAAGGATTTCACTCTATAAAGTATTGTTCTCTCCCCAATGTTGTACTTAAATTGGATCTATTAAAGGTTCTTGATAGAGTGTCCTAGTTATATCTCATATTACTGCTTCTTCATATCAGGTTTAGTGTCGAAATGGTCAATTGGACGATGGATTATGTGACCTATCCACCTTTTATTGTTCTTATAAATGGGGTTGCTTTAGACCTCTCCATCTTTTGTTGTTCTTAAGTAGGCTTGTTTAGGATGCTTGAATAAAGTGAAGGTTCTCTAGTGTTTACATCGATGGTTGAGTCAATTTGACTCAGTAACTCTTTGTTGACAATATACTCCTTTTTTCCTCTCACGATGGGTTTGAATGCTAACAACGAAAATAAGTCCTTTACCTTTTGTGCAATGCTACGAATATGGTCATCAATAATGTTAAATAATATATATTCATCATGCAAACTAAGGACCACCACAGGAATTTTTAATATATTTTTTCCCTTTTCTTTCCAAGGGCTTGAGGAGTGTTTACCTTATCTAGGTTTTCACCTTAAACCCAACAACTACTATAAGTTTGAATGGCTCTAGTTTATTTCATGCTTTGTGTATCGGATTCATTATTGGTGTAACTGATGCATATCTCATGGTGATTTCTTGGTTTTGATAAAATCAATGCTAGAAGCAATATTTCTCTATTGTAATATTATGGCTCTCATTCCCAAGGCCACACTAGAGAGGATTAGAAAGCTTTGTTTCAATTTTATTTGGAAAGGGTGTTGTGAATGCTTGGGTAGTCATCTAGTAAACTGAAAAGAGGTTGCTTCTCCTAAGGATAAAGGTAGTTGGGTCTTGAATAACATTTTCACTTTTAATTTGGTATTGGTTGCAAAATCTCTCTTGAACCTCATCTCCAAGGTCACTCTTTGAAAACCAATAATTATCAAAGTGCATAGCCCCAAATTATTTTATATATTGGATTGGATCCAAAGAAAAATACATCCTCAATGCTTCTAATCATTAAAACTATATATCGTTGGAATTCCCTATCATCAAAAACTATTTCTATTGGTAGGTGAGTAATGAGAGAAAAGTTTGAATTGGAATAGATGCAATCATGGGTCGTCAAGAGAAAGACAATCCCTCTCCCAATTTGATTCAATTTCTACAGGATTAGTGATACCTCACCCTAGATAAGCTGGCCTCTTTGAATTTAAATTCTTCGTGGCATCAAGGTTGGTTATTTGCTGATGATTTGGGTGTGAGAGGAAATTGGAGGCATCAATCGGAGGCATTTTAGGTAGTTTTGAACCATTCCCATATTCATACGAAGGAGGAAATAGAATCCTTAACATATATCTTATTAAATTTGGAGGTCAATACTCGCCTCGGCTAGGATAGGTTTCATCCCTTAAACTTAAACCCATCAATAAAAGTGGTGGTGGAAGAAATTCTAGACCAATCCTGCTCTCCCTAAAAGCATCATTCATATGTGGCTTCTCTTTAACTACCAAGTTCTCACTTGGGACAAGATCCAAAAGGGAAATCATTCAAATTCTACAAGTTTTCTAAATAAACACATTATCATGTGTTTATCCATTGCATTTTCTCTTAGCAAGTCTGATCTAATATCGAAGTAAGGTTGGAAATTCAAACCTCTAGCATAAAAATTAATTGAAGTCTTCATAAATCCCTTTTCCTCCAACACAGAACTTCGTTGTTTTCAACCTCTCCCATAAATTCTTGCATGGGGTTTGTGGTTAGCCCATAATAAATCAATATTTGAAGATAAAATCGTTCCAACTATCCAAGTTGTGGCTTAGAGTATTACACTATTTCATTACTATAGGAAACATATTGTGCCTCCAAAGCCAAGGAAAATTTCATCGTTCACAATTGAAAATATTGGCCCTGGGCGTTCTTCGATGGGGCCTTTCAAAATAAAGGTGGAAACAATGGTTTCGATTATGTTTTATAAATATTAGTTTTTCCTTAATTTAGTGATTTGAAGGCTCTTAGTGGAGGCTTGAATAATTGGGTTGAGCTCGATGGTTTGTTGTATTTGTCAAAGAACATTGTGGATCAAAGAATCCTTGTAATTCAAATATTTGGGTACTCCTCAATGGTTATTGACTGGATGAAGGAATGCTCCATGATCCAAAATATTGATCTAACACATGTATACAACACATGTATATAGGAAAGAAAAGGAGATCAAGAATACTTTTCATTACGCCATATTTTTCCAGCATGTTCATAGAGAACATAATCTCGAATTTGATGCTCTATCCAAATAGGAATTCTAGTTGGATGCGGGCTCTCTGAATATTGAAGAACATTGGAATTTTTCTTTAGTTACAATGAAGTCTATATCTCTCTAAGCCTTCTCTCAAGATTTGTAAAATTGTAGTTTGACTTAACAGTCTCTACTGTGGAGTAACTTCTCAAACCCTTTTGAAATTTTTTGCCAGAGCATAATGGTACCTGCAAATTGTATCTTGAACTATGAATGTAAAATATGTTTTTTTCTTCGGAAAAAATGCACTAGTGCACTTAAAAACATAAAGCACCAATGAGTAAAACACAAGTCACACTAAAAAATTTATAATTATAAACTAATAAATTATCGTTCTTTAATTTAAAAAATTAAAATGCATATTAGTGCTCTATAACAAACACATAGAACCGGTGTGAGTTGTAACCAGCATAGATCCATCTTAAACTTGGATTTAGAAAGCACCGAGAGGGATCCAATTTCTTTAGGTGTAAGTTATTTTTATCTTAAATTTTTAAATGTTCATAAAAAATTACAGCTCAAACATTTTGATCCCTTTAGTGGTAAAATCCCGGTTTAACACGGATCTTTTAATTATTTTTCTTTTAGTTTTATTATTTGGTGAATTGATTTTGGATTGAGTGGACACTATATAAGTATATGAATACACAATATATTTATTTATTTATTTATTTATGTCGGTTAACATAATGTTTTTTTTGCATAACGTGACAGGATCTCTCCCATACTGGGCTGAGACCACATCGCTTCTCTCAGTGCAATGATGCATTGGTTAGGTTAAAAAATATCATTTTTTAACTAAACAATTAATTAGAAGAAAAAACTACACCGGGTGCCATATACATACTGACACACCGATGCTTAACAATAACAAGCACTGATCATCATAATTATTATAAAATGATAAAATATGGATTTTATTAAAATAATAATAATGTATATTGGTGCTCCAAAAAACATAGGAGGCATTGATGTGACTTTTAATGACGCACCAAATCAGGTTAAAATAGTTTATTATTTAGTAAAAAAAATTAATTTAACAAACCAAAATTTTTATCAACACACTACAATTCACCAATGCTCACAAAAGCACCCAACACACCAGTGCATATCACATACGTAGCACTTATAATTGTTATTGTTACAAAATATAAATATCATTTTCATTTCAAATAAAAATGATGCACATTGGCACCATATTAGGTTAAAACAATTTATTATTTAGTTAAAAAGAAAAATTTAACAAACCAAAAACTTTATCAACACACTACAATGCACCAATGCTCACAAAAACACCCAACATACCGGTGCATATCACATAATTGTTATTATTAAAAAATATAAATATCATTTTCGTTTCAAAAAAATAAAATGCACATTGGCACTCCAATATAAATCAAATGCATCAGTGCGAATTAGAATAATGCATTGAATTTGGACATAACATTTCATAACATAACATTTGGATTTGGACATTTTTTACCAATGCCTTTAACAAGTTGTTGCTGCTGCAACCGCCTCCCCAAAATTTTTCACATTTTTGGGCCCCTCTTAGTTTTAGCCTTCCTAGACTACTTCTGCTCTTTTGGATTCTCATTCCATGACTTAGTTCATTTTGAAGAAGTCTGAAAAGTTGTTTTTTTACTAAGTTAGAACCCAATTTTTTATTCCAATGTGTTGGAAGAACTCGGCTTCCCCATCCGATATTTTGTCTGCTTTATTTGGTTCAAAACCCTAAGTCTTTTGGAAGCTTTTGTTGAATTTTATCGATTACGTCGGCGAGACCCAGTTTTTTAAGTCGACATTATTGGCAGTTTTTTAATTTCCTTACCAAGGAGTTTTTAAAAAAGGATCGTTGAAAGACCTTGCTAAGCTGAGCCGATAGTATCAGTTAAAATTAGAATGGGGAGCTGACACTATCGGTAGGAACTTATCTTTTATGTCCGACAACTTTTCTTCAGAATCTTTTTATGAGTTTACCGACAGTCTTTTCCAGGAGTCCCCAACGAGTTTTTTCCGATGGTGTCGGCAGAGTTCAGGGTTTTCAACCGGCTCGTGCGGCTAAACTTGAAGTTTGCAGCCGATGTTTGTCGTCAAGGCTTTTTCACGGGTTGTGCCGATGAAGCGTTCCATAAGAGGTCGTTGAGTTCATGATGAGGGTGTCAAGAAAAATTCCAATTGTGAAGCCGCCACTGTCGTGGCTAACTTGATTTGTCACATTGAGTCATAATAGTTTGCGATGAAGCTTAAGTTTAGGCACCAAAACTTCGTTTTCATCTGTGTGGATTTTATTAACCAGTGACTGCATTTAATGCTTTTTCCATATATTTGTTTTATATAAACCTTGGGATATTTTTACAGACTATTTCTATTTCTCCGTTTTAGATGCACCTAGTCGATTATTGTCTCCTGGAGATTACAGATTGATTCACTGAGCACAATACACTTGACATTGTTTTCCAGGTAGGCCTAAACTGTTATCTTCTTACTATTTTTGATGGAACGACATTTGTGGGGGATTTAGTGTTGTGGTGATAGGATTTCCATCATCATTGTTTACGACCGTGGGCTTAAAATACAACCCCACCCCCATAGGGTTTTTGTTTTGAATTACTAACCACTGGAATTTTTTGCAAGTCAGGTTGCATTAGGATCCTTGGCATCACTGAATTTAACCTATCCTGCTATCCCGACCATGATTGTTTAATATTCACCTTCACTGCTACATGTGTTTTGGCCTTTCAATCCGTAGATACGATGTGTCTGCCAGACCTCTAGAACATTATTGATATAGTTGTGACAGGTTGAGTGTTTCACTAACTATGCCTTATCTAGTTTACCTTTATTTATGGTGATAGGGGGGCACTCGTTGGTTTAGGACAGTGGGGACTGTCACATTTTGAAAGTATGGCCTAGGGTTTCTTTCCAATCCACATTTTCTGTCCCTGTGGCTGGCGCTGCAATTTTAAGAGATGTTCATGGGTTCTTGGGTCAAGATAGGGTTTTGAACTTTCCCTAGGATGCTCTCGGATTAGGGTTACAACACCTTCCTCATGGTTTTTGTTTGCTTTCTTACCTATGAAAGGGGATAGGTTCCTTCATTTAATTCTTAAAGAAAAATTAATAATGTTAATTAGGAAAAAATTGTAAGAAAAAATAGGAAAGTCAGCATGTAGGCCATATCTAGATCTAAATATAGCTTTCATAGTGATACCCGCACCTGAACCGATGATTTTTTCAAGTTTTATTTTTCCACAAGTTTTAAATGTCTGGATAACCTGCATGAATGATTTTAATATCACAGGGTTACTTCTAGATGGCCAAGGATGAATCGGTAAAACGTCTTTTCATATTAAGCACTGAATGCAATCTTATTTTGAAAGAAATCGTGATTTTTTATCTAAGTTTTCATTGATATCTTGTCATCCTAATAGTAGCTTTTCATTTAAGTATATCCTGTTGATATGAATGCATTCTGTTTCATCATAGTGACACTAAGTTATTTCTTTCTATGGTTATGCTACAACGTAAATGTTCCCACCACAACATGCCAAAGAAGGGTGGAAAGAAGAAGGAAAAGGCCACTGAGGAGGACCCTGACGTGGAGGTTTTGCCCATAATGGAGATTATTTATGAGGACATGAAATTTGTCATCAGATCCGAGCCAAAGTTTAAATGGGGACAAATAGACCATATGATCAAGGACTAGAACATCCCAGATGTAGGATTAGAAGATGTACCTTTATATAAAAACACCAGAAATTCAGGTATCACAAAGGTATCCACACACCCTAAACTCTTCCCTTGTGCTGAGGTGATCAGGTGGATCATACCTCAAGCAAAAGCAGGTACTATGATTATTTGCAACACCGAAGGTTAAGCTTTTGTTTCTTTAACACCAACTTATATAGCCAAGGCTTGCAATCTGTCAGCTTCACAAACCATGATGACAGATGAATGGATAAATATTTTGAGTTTAGACTTCTTTGATTTTTCAAAGGGGGTGATGATAAAAGGAAAGCAATTGCGCTAGAAATCCTCTAGCGAGTACAAGACCACCAGCTTATGCACCCTCTACAGGATTATAGACCCGATGCTGAATAGAATATTTGGCAGGGAAAATGGGAAGTTCTACAAGTTGAATTGGATCCTGTTAATATACCATGTAGCTATGCAAGGCACCATTTCTAACTAGGCGGATATCATAGCGAACAACTTGTCATCTTTCATAGCAGCTACACAAGGTGGCCCAAATCAAAGGAAGTTAGAGTTCTACATGGGATTTTATTTGATTTACTGTACCTTATGCATACATCAATTCCAAAATCTCCACTGTTATTGGGATCACATTGAGCCTCATGTATATGTCGCATATCGGATTCTATGGGCTCACAAATACACAAGTCACTACAAGTTGATATGTGAGGAGTTTATGATGCCTCTATATGATCTTATCTTTGTCAAGGAACCGAAGTGTTTGTCAGAAGGATCCATGGAGGTCATATGTACGTATGGAGATTTTTATTTCTCCAAGGAAGGCACCTATTTACAGATGTATGGAGGATCACGAGCTCCATCACTGTTGCCGACATACTCCACGGACAATGTAGTCTATAAGGAGGCAATGAGGCAATTGTTTATAGATAGTTTCATCAATTTCTTATTTGACATGAAGAAATCAGTCTTTCCACCATTTCCATTCTGCATTGGTGGCTACAAATTCACAAAGGTTAAAAGCACACCAGAGTTTGTGAAATATCTTGGAAGTTTCCATTTTGGTGAAAAGAGCTTCCATAGGAACGATTCTTATGACAAGGTCTCAAAACACTATGCATTTGTAGGAGTAAAGTTTTAGTACTCCCATCATTGGGACAAATATGGGGAGGTATACAGAAATGCATGTATCATGACTGCTTTGAATAAGTAGTTCAAACTAAAGAAGATCACTACAACAGGAGGAAAAGGTAGTAGCAACAACACTGAATAACAAAACCAATGGGAAGAATCTACTAAGAAACGAGAAGAGGATACCCAAAAGCTAGTAGAAGAAGCTAAGAAAATACTAGTTGAGGAGGGCCAAAGGAAAAGTGAAGAAGAATAAGGACTCCAACAACAAGAAGAAGAACGAGTCCGACATGAAGAAGAATAAAGGCTACAAAAGGAAGCTGGACAAGTAGCTGACTCAGTTAAGAAAAAAGGAAAAAGAAGATAAACACAAGGAGAGTCTAGAACATGATATCGCTCAGGATAATCAAATAGACCCTCCCGCTACATCAAGTAGCACACTAACAGAAGGCCACCTCCCTCTTGTAGAGTTGGGATTGGTACATTTTACTCTGTCCAAGCATCATGCAATGGCATGCTTGGATATGATATTCTTCGACCCAAAGAAGAAACCCATTGTTCGGAGATCAGAAAAGAGGTTAAAGGTTGGTACCCAACTAGATATAGTCACACTGACTAAGAAAACCTTCATGCAAGGAACTAGCCAAGATCCCATATTTTTAGGATTAGTAAACATTGCAGCTGTTCAAGCTAATGCTGATAATGTTGGCAAATTGGTAGAATATGCTGAAAACTATAAAGAAAGAATTCATAAGATGAAGAACACTATGGTGAAAGAAACAGGAAAGGGAGGAGAATTAAAGAGAAAACATGAGGCAACTCTTTCAGAATTTGAAAAGCTCCAGAAGGCATACCCAGGTTTAGAGTCAGAAAAGGAAGCATTGGAGCTTTCAACTAAAATCATGGAAGGAGAGAAGAAGGACTTAGAAGAGAAGATTTCAGAATTAGAAGTTCATAGATCTGCAGTAAAGAACAAATGGAGGAGTAGAAAACCTAAGCAGAAGAGTTGGAGATACAGAACCAATCATTGCAGACTCAGTTAAAGAAAGCTAATGAAAGGCAGATTGACATCATACTCTTCCATGATCATGCTTACCTAATCTGGAGGAATATGTATCAAGTGCAATTAAAGCTTGTAGATGAAATATATAATATCCAACAGGCACAGGCGAGGTTGAAGGAAATCTCAGCAGTATCAACTAAGTTAAGAGAAGGGCTATTAAAAGTTGCAGAAAGGGTTCAAGGAAAACTAACTTGGATAGAAGGTAATGCAACATTTCCTGAGAGGTTACCGAAGAAGATAGCAGAAGGATTGAGAATATAATTAGAACTCTTATAGTACTACAATAAATTCACTTCAAGATTGACCACTGGGTCGAAAAGACTTTAGAAATATGCACAGATTTCTACAAGAAAATGCGCATAGTGCATAATAAGTGTCAAACTTCTTCAACGGGAAAGATCAAGGAGTTTGCAGGCGAATATGAACATCCAAAATATATCCACGAAAGATTGTGTGAGGATGAACTAAGCATACAAAATATTCAAGGAATCTCCGAAGAGGTGGTAAAGAGATGGATTGCATGGGCCTCGGTTAGTAATTACCTATTGGAAGACTTGTACAAAGTGACCCCACCCAAAGTGGAAGAAAAAAGTCACAACTGGCTATGCATGAAGTGATTGTAAAATTACTAGAGCCCATAGACTACAAAAGTATTGCTTCAGAAGCTAATGTATGGGGTGAATTCATTAAAAGATCAGATGGGACCACTTGATTTTTAGTCTCATCTACATGTGGAATTTTATGTAATTCATTTTATTTTAGTTTCATTTTCCTAGTGCAAGTCACAAGAGGACAAACTTTGTAAATTAGAAGTCAGGGAAGCCCAAAAGGCTAGAGTAGTCCAAAAGTCATTTGTTAACGTGTATAAATAGGAGTAGAGAAAATATTAGAAAGGAATTTTCACTAGTGCATAAATGTTGAGTTATTTGTATGAATAATTATTTTTTCTATGATTAAAGGAGAACCAATTTTGCTGGGGGAATGATTGTACAAGTTTTCAAGTGGATTGTGTGGATTGCTAATGTTGAACTACTTCATATTTAGTTGCTATACTACTGTGAGATCGTTCTAACTTAATGAATTATTTCTTTAACGAGGAGTGATTTTACTCTCTATTAGAAATCTTGTGCATATATGAGAAATGAATGTTTTAATATTACAAAGATATCTTTGTTTATTTTTCTGCTGTAGCTATGTATGTGGAATTTGAACAACTACCTGCAGGATTCAATAATGCAGCATTACAGTACATTACTCTTTTCTATTTAAATTCTTCTCCCCTTGGGGATAGGTTAGATTAGTCTAGAATAACTAGTCTTGATTTATTTAGAATTAATTGAGAAGCGAGATTCACGTAAAAAGAGAAGTAAGAACCTGCACATCTCCTCAGAGGTTCTTGTGTATCAGTCACTTGCATTTAGTTTAGGCACTTGTATTTCATCCCTAAAACATACAATCACATAAACGGTGGACCGAGACGCAACCGGTAAAACATACTTAAACAATTTAATTCTACGGTATCTGAGCTGCTAACCGGACGGGTTCCCCACACCAAACGATGAATGATCTAGTTGGGATCGCTTACCCGAGAGAATCCCTAGTATCGGTACCTCGTAATTTTCCAAGAATCAATAGTTTTGGCACTAGAAGGAGTGCCACCAGTGCATGGCTGGTAGAGGAAATCCATTTACAAGAACCTATTCTTTTGGTGACAGCTTTGAAACCAAGTTTTCTGAATATTTCATTCCTAAAGAACAAGAGAAAGTAGGTTCTGAAGAAGAAGGTTCAAAGCGCCTTTACCCTATCATGTTTGAAGAAGTTAACCACTTGAGGAGACATACAAGAGCTTACATGAAGAAGCTTGGAGGATTGAAAGAAATTCCTGTATTACCAAGAAGGCAGGATTTCAAGAAATTACCCTCTTATACTGAAGATTCTATATTGGTGGAAAATTTGGAAGAATTGGTAGATTTATCAATACAAGAGATAATCCAACTGCTTGATCAGCTGGGACCAGATTCCCCTTTTTTTCTGTCTCCATTATTGTCACATGTTCATTCTCCACCATAGACTCCTTGTCGAATTATGGTTGCTAATTCTAATAAACCCATAAATGCTAATCAACCTGCATGGAGAGAAAGAACACCACTCAATTTAGCTCCTCCATTGCATGACTTGACTAAGCACCCAGAAAAGGCTCTACCAAAGTTTAATCCTACAAAGGGAATTTCCGCAGAATACCACTTGCAAAGTTACTATTAGCTTTGGACCTTCTAGGTGTTCAAAATGAAGATGTTGTATGCAGGATTTTTCCACATACGTTTGAAACAAAAGCTGTTGTTTGGTTTTTCAATTTACAAGCCAATTCCATAACAGATTGGGACACCTTTGAAAGGGTGTTTAAAAGTGAATTTTACAATAAAATAACCATAGCCACCCTTACAAAAGAATTTTTCTCTCTGAGAATGTATAAGAATGAAAAAGTGAAAGATTTTAACCAGATGTTTTCTTCTCATCTAAGTAATTTTAGTTCTACAACAAAACCAGTAGAAGAAACTTTAATAGAATACTATATTTCAGCACTTTTTCCCAATATAGCAATGTTTGTCAAGAGAGCAGTGAAATGTTCGTTGGTGAAAAAATATGAGGAAGCCAATAAAGTAGAAGATGAACTTGACAGTATAGCCAAACATACTCCAGAATAAAAAATAAAGACATTCAGCAGTAAAAAACCTTTGCCACTAACCAGACCTAAGGAAGAAGACTTGAATGAATTAGAAAATGTGGTCAATATGGTAAAAAAGTTATCAAATAAGATTGTAGATCTGGAAAAGGACAAAGAAGTTAGTTCATCGAAAAAAAAGTTCAAAACTTATTTTAAGAAAAGAGAAGAAAGTGGAACATCACAACCACCTGTGTATAATTCTTCTGTTTTGAATTTTAATGAAGTAGGAATGGATCATTTATGCACTTTCCATCAAGAGCCTCATTGTAAAAAAAGTTTCCCACAATGGATAAACTCAATGACTCTAGTTATGAATCAAATATTAGATGCTCAATTAAAAGAAACTACATTGGAAGAGCAAAAAACCGATGAACCATAAGAAACACATGAAACTACAATGGTCTTATGGGATTGTGCACTCGAAATAAAAGAAGAGGATCCTACTGAAGAGATCCAACTTTCACCAGTTAATGTTACAACCAGAAGTAAAGGACCAGTAATGGATGAAAGATTAGTACTGTCGAAAATAAAGAAGATGAAAGAAAATATGAAGAAGATTTTCAGTACTACACAAACAAGATCCAAGTTTGATCCGGACAACATAAAAGATAAAGTTCCAGTAGTTAGTAATCCTGTAAAGATAGTGGAGAATAAAACAGAAAG
Organism: Pseudotsuga menziesii; assembly: GCA_001517045.1. Lineage (NCBI taxonomy): Eukaryota > Viridiplantae > Streptophyta > Pinopsida > Pinales > Pinaceae > Pseudotsuga > Pseudotsuga menziesii. Next base: position 179,193 of record LPNX011022210.1, read on the forward strand.
TAGTAAGAAAGGTCTAATGGAATATGATATGGGGTATGACATAGTAGAAGACATTAAGAAAATGAAAGCGAACATTTCTCTATTTGAATTATGTAGTTTTCCACAGCAAATAAAGAAGCTTATTGAATCTTTTGATCCACAACCTAGTAGCTCCTAGGAAGACATTCAATCTAATAAAGAAATTAATGAAGCAAGCATTGGAGGGAAATCCAAATATCAAGCTTTTCCATTCTTATTATCTTTTGAGATTTTTAATGATAATGTGCATAATTGTTTGGTAGATTCTGGGGCTTTATCGAATGTTATGCCACTCTTAGTATGTAAAAATATCAATGGTCAACCTACACCATCCTCAGGTAATATCATTCAGTTGGACAAATCAGCCGTTAATGTAATAGGAGAACTAGTGAAAACTTTGTTGATTCGATTATCTTCAGATGATAGAATTTGCTAGTTTATAGATATTATGGTGGTAGATATACCAGAATCCTATGGATTGATATTGAGTAGGGACTTGTCTGCAAAACTGAATGGGTATTTTGCAACGAATTGGTTGCACATGTGGCTGCCATATAATAAAAGTCAAAATTAGATTAAGGTAATGAGGGAACTGCACACGAAACATAATGTGACTCAATTGGAGGGAAAGAATGAACCAAAAAAAATTCTCATCTTCAGTCTTGGGTAACTACTTTTTAGAGCTTGATCCAAGAAATTATCAAGCTGAAGAGGTCAGTTGTGAATCAGACACATAGTCCGAACTCCTTCATTTTTCATGGAATGATGATATTGATTGCAATATAGTAAATTTAGTTTCTAACATATAAAGTAACACTAATCAAGTAGATTTAGAGGATAGATTTTGGTCTTTGGACTTTGATGGTTCCAAAACACAACAGGGATCAAGAGCCGGTTGTGTCCAGATTGACCCAGAAAAGAACAAACATTTTCTCTCTTGTAGACTAGAGTTCGAATGTACAAGTAACACTACCGAGTATGAAGCTCTAGTCCAGGGCCTGAGAAAAGCCATTGAACTTAACGTTAAAAACTTAAAAAAATTTGGTGACTCTGAGATAGTAGTCAGACAGGTTAGAGACACAATACATTGTTTATCACCACACCTAAAAGGATATCAATCTAAAGTCTAGAATCTGATTTCACATTTTAACGCTTTCAATATAGATTCAATTCCTAAATTAAATAATGCAGCAGTTGATGTTTTAGTTGTTTATGCTGCTAGGTTAGTACCTATTAATACCAAATGTGATATTGAACTCATTTTCAGACCAGCAGTACTAGATAATGTTATAAATCTGAGGGTTTTTGATGATGATGAGAAAATTATTGATTTCCCGACAAATGAGGAAACTTTCAAGGACTCTATGACTGATGATGAATAACATCAAGAAAATCTGCAAAACAAAGAAGAAACCAAAGGGAATTTTATTCCTAAAGGGGTGAGAACACTAGAAGGGTTGTTTGACTTACATCACAAGTTGAGAAAACCAGCCAATGTCAAGATCACTAGTTCATCTATGCAATATGAACTGATCAATATAGGGACAGAAGCTGAGCCCAAATACATGAACTTGGGAAAGTGTTGCTCGCCTAGAGAAAGGAGCAGGTTTGTCAATTTGTTTCAGCAATACAAAGACATATTTTCTTGGACATATGAAGACATGAAGACATGTGACACACACATCATTCAACACGTTATTTCCATTAAAGAGGGTGTAAAACATTTTTAGCAACAACTCTGGAAAATGCATCCCAAGTTGAAACCGTTAATCCAAAATGAAGTAAAGAAATTACTTGATGCAAAGATTATTTTTAGAGTCAGACATTCAGAATGGGTAGCCAATTTGGTCCCAATGAGAGAAAAGTCAGCTGAAATAAGATTATGTGTCAAATTCAGAAATATGAATAGAGCTTCAGATAAAGATAACTATCCGGTTCCACCAATGGAACATATTCTCCAGATGGTATCAGGTTATAAATTGTTCTTCTTATTAAATGGATTTTCAGGCTATGACCAAGTATTGGTAGCTGAGAAAGACAGGATGAAAACTACATTTCGAACGAAGTGGGGAACATTTTCTTATAGAATAATTCCCTTTGGTCTCATCAATGTTGGAGCCACATTTTAAAGGGAAATGGATATCGCTTTTTGGGGTTTAATCGAACATAGTGTAGTGGTATATCTAGATGATGTAACAATTTTCTTGAAGAAAAGGGAAGATCATGTTTTTCATTTAAAATAGATTTTTGACTGCTGCAGAAAGTATGACATCTCTTTGAATCCAAAGGAAAGCATCTTCGCGGTATTAGAAGGAAAAATGTTGGGACATATCATTTCAAAAAATGGAATCTCCATAGACCTGGAGAGAATAGAATCAATATCTCAGATTCCCTTACCCCATAACAAAAAGGTATGCAATCGTTTATGGGTACCATAAATTTTGTTCAAAAATTTTGTTCTTGACTTTGCACAAATCGTAAAATCTTTGCAATAAATGGTGAAGCAGAGTGTGCAATTTAAATGGACCGATGTGGAGAAGGTTTCCTTTAATGACATCAAAGAATACATAACTCATGCACCTTCTCTAAGAAGTCCTGATTTTAAGAAGGATTTTATTCTGTACACTTTCAATTCAGACAACTTTCTTACAATAGTCCTCACACAAAAGGGAGAAATGGGGGATGAGTACCCAATATCATTCATGAGCACTGGATTACAAGGGGCTAAATTAAACTACCCTGCTATATATAAACATGGATATGTGGTCTTTAAATCAGTGAAACAATTCAAAAGTTACATTTAAAAAAACAGAACCAAGGTAAAAGTCCCTCATCCAACTATCGGGACCCTCTTCGTACAGAGAGAATTGGGTGACATCATTGCAAGAGTATGATTTAGAGTTCAAACCAGCCAATATTATCAAAGGTCAAGGGTTATGCAAGTTAATTGGGGAAGGTCACAATGATGATAATGATTGGGAAAATGAAACAGAGTTAAATATGATTGATGTGTGTCCTATTTTTACCACTCTTGAATCTTGGTATAGAGACCTAGTGCATTACCTTCAATAAGGACACTTACCAGAGCATTGGAACTCTAAGCAACAGGGGGTGTTTCGTTTAAAGTTATCACCTTACCAAATAATTGATGGAGTTCTTTTCAAGAAGAAATACAATGGAGTATTCCTAAGATGCCTTAAGCAAGATGATGCTTCCAAAATTTTTAAAGAATTGCACGATGGACCTACTAGAGGACACTTTTCTCGAGATACTGCTGCTCACAAGATCCTTAGGGCTGGCTATTATTGGCCAACGTTATTTAAATATGCTCATGCCTATGTGAGAAAGTGCGATGTATGTCAAAGAAGCAGTGGAATATTAGAAAATGTAGCCAGACCATTGCAACCTGTTATTATTTCAGATCCTTTCGAACAATGGGGCATAGACATCATTGGAGAAATTAATCTAAATTATTCACTGCAGCATAAATATATCCTCACAGCTACATATTACTTCACGATATGGGTATAAGTAGTTTCACTACGCAAAGTGAACGAGGACGTGGTCATCGACTTCTTACAAGAAAACATCATGACCAGGTTTGGGGTTCCAATTTCACTTATTTTGATCAAGCGTCTTAATTTTCACCCATTAAAATAACTGATTTTTCTAGTGAAAAAGGAATCAAATTACATTATTCTATTAATTATTATCCTCGGCGAAACAAGTTAGCGGCATCTACAAACAAAAATCTTATCAGAATTCTAAAGAATATTGTTATTGAAAATCAGAGAAGTTGGCACACAACTTTTCCCAATGCATTATGGGAACATAGGGTCACCCCAAAGAACTCCTTAGGAGTGTCCCCTTATACTCTAGTTTATGGAAAAGAGGCTATTTTACCCCCAAACATCCTGCTTCCATCCTCTTAGTTGGATCAAGCTTCACGAGGTTCTAGGAGTGAAATTTTAAAAGCTCGTATTAACACTTTGCTGAAGCTTGAAGAGTCCAGACTTGAGTCTAAAGAAATATTTAAACAACAACAAGAAATTGTCAAGAGATGGTTTTATAAATGAAAATATGGGAAAGGGAATTTCGAAATTGGAGGTTTGGTTCTAAAGTGGGATCACCTGCATAAAGAAAAGGGAAAGCATACTAAATTTCAACATCTATGGGTTGGCCCCTTTCAGATTGTCGAGAAGATAGGCCCCTTGACTTATAAGTTACAAGATTTACAAGGGAAGGAAGATACTCTTCTTGTAAATGGCCTTGTTCTCAAACCTTATTTCACCTAGTTTTAGAGAGTCTTTTTGTACATAAATAAATCTTTTTTCTTTTCCGTTCTTGATTTCGTTTAGGTTTTACTTGCTTTCCTTTGCTTATCTTCTTTAGTTCATTTATTTTTGTTTCAAAACAAGTCATCTCAACATTTGGTGCTTGGGGACATAGGAATCTGAACAATTTCTAAATGATTTTAATCCAAGAACTGCTTATTGGAAGTTATTAATGCAAGATTTTGATAAAAAATGAGATCGTGTAAATTAATAGACTGCTGAAAGGAAAGTTATTTCAACAACACAATGAAGTCTTGTTTAAACCCTGTAAAATAACTAAGGCAGATGAGGTATAGAATACTATCTTGGGGCTCCATCCACTTTCACACTAATGTATGTCTGTGATGGACCCATAGAAAGGAAGTTGAGCTGATAGATGTATGGCATTCAAAATAATCCCATGATACAAAATGAAAGCCAAAAGGATTAATATAAAGAGTCAAAATTACAAAACAGAAAGTATTTATCAAAAGGATATACTGAAGACATAAATCAGTAAAATAAATGGATTGCTCTAAAGGTTCTTCTCCTTCCGTGAGCTGAAACAAATCATCACTCACAAAAAAGGACACCATGGATGGAAGAACCTAAATCAAATTATCAAAGTAAAAGGAGCAATCGTGGAAGACTTGAAAAGTAAAATTTCTTTAAGCATCAAAAGAATGCAAACAACATCAGGAATGAGGAACAAATGAATGTATATGTCTAATTCTGCCATGATCCTGTGGTCTCATATCCAGTGGTAACCATAAACAAAGGTAAAATGAATCTCACATTTTGGACCCAATATATTTATTGAGACTTCTAAGTCTGGTTACTCTACTTCAAGGGACTACAATCAATGTGATGTACTTAATTTTACATTCCTAGAAGTCTAGATTCTCAAATGATGTTGAAAGAAGTCTGAAACGAGTTTCTAATCAAACACCAAGAATCAATTTTTGGTTTAAAAATATCATTTTTTAGAGATCTGTGTTCACTAGTTAGTCACCAATTGTTGCTTCTACAACTGCCTCCCCAAAAATTTTCACATTTTTGGGCCCCTCCTTTGAATTTTTAGTTTTAGCCTTTCCTAGACTACTTTTGTACTTTTGGATTCTCATTCCACGACTTAGATCATTTTGAACAAGTCTGAAAAGTTGTTTTTTTACTAAGTTAGAACCCATATTTTTCTTCTGATGTGTTGGAAGAACTCATTGAGTTGATCCAACACGCCAGAAGAACACAACTTCCCCATTTGATATTTTATCTGCTTTATTTTGTTCAAAAGCCTAAGTCTTTCGAAAGCTTTTGTTGAATTTTACTGACTACGTCAGCGAGACCCAGTTTTTGAAGTCGACATTATTAGAGGTGTTTTCATTTTCTTGCCAAGGATTTTTCAAAAAAAGATCATTGAAAGACCTTGCTAAGCGAAGCCAATAGTATCAGTTAAACTTAGAATGGGGAGCTTACACTATTGGTAGGAACTTATATTTTATGTCCGACAACTTTTCATCGAAATATTTTTATGAGTTTATAACCAACATAATTTTCCTGGAGTCCCCAATGAGTTTTTTCCAACGGTGTTAGTAGAGGTCAAGGTTTTCAGCCGACTAGTGCGGCAAAACTCGAAGTTTGCAGCTGACGTTTGTCGTTGAGTATTTTTCACGGGTTGTGCCGATGAAGTGTTCCAGAAGAGGTTGTTGATTTCATGCCGAGGGTGTCAGGAAAAACTCCAATTGTGAAGCCGCCATTGTCGTAGCTAAGTTTATTTTTCACGTCGAGTCATAATAGTTTGCCGATGAAGTTTAAGTTTAGGCACCAAAACACCATTTTCATCCGTGTGGTTTTTATTACCTAGCGATCACATTTATTTTCCATATATTTGTTTATATAATCTTGGGATATTTTTACGGACTATTTCTATTTCTCCATTTTAGACACACCTAGTCGACGATTTCCACCTAGAGCCTACAGATTGATTCACCGAGCACAGTACCCTCGACAACATTTTCCAGGTAGGCCTGGACCCTTATCTTCTTACTATTTTTGATGGAACGATGTTTGTGGGGGATTTAGGGTTGTGGTGATAGGATTTTCGTTGTCACTATTTACGGCCATGGGTTTAAAAGAAAACCCCATCCCCATAGGGTTTTTCATTTTGAATTACATATCGCTAAATGTTTTCCCAAGTCAGTTTGCATTAGGATCCTTGGCATCACTGAATTTAACCTATCTTGCTAGCCTGACCATGATTGTTTAAGCTTCAGCTTCGCTGCTGTGAGTGTTTTGGCCTTTCAACCCATAGATATCATGGGTCTATAAGGCCTCTGGGATGTTATTGATACAGTCACGATAGGTAAAGTGTTTCACCAACTACGCCTTATCTATTTTACCTTTATTTACATTGATAGAGGAATGCTCATTGGTTTAGCATAGTGGGGATTGTCGCATTTCGAAAGTATGGCCTAGGGTTTCTTTCCAAGCCACATCTTCTGTCCTTGTGGCTGACCCTGCAGTTTTAAGAGATGTTGATGGGTTCTTGGGACAAGCTAGGGTTTCGAACTTTCCTGAGGATGCTCTCAGCTTAGGGTTACAATGCCTTCATCGTGGTTTTTCTTTCTTTCTTACCTCTAAAAGTGGAGAGGTTCCTGCATTTAATGCTTAAAGAAAAATGAATAATGTTAATTAGGAAAACCTTGTAAGAAAAACTAGGACATTCAACATGTAGGCCATATATGGATCTAAATATAACTTTCAAAGTGATAGCCACACCTGAACCAATGAGTTTTTCAAGTTTTAGTTTTCCACAAGTTTAAAATGTCTGGATAAGCTATAGGAATGATTTCTTTGCTTCATAGGGTTACTTTTAGATCGACAAGGATGAATTGGTAAAACGTATTTTCATATTAAGAACTGACTGCAATCTTATTTTGAAAGAAATCAGGATTTGTTATCTAAGTTTTCATTGATATCTTGTCATATTAATAGTAGCTTTTCATTTCAGTATATCCTCTTGATATGAATTCATGATGTTTGATCACAATGAAACTAAGTTATTTCTTGGTATGGTTATGTTATAGCTTCAGTATTCCCACCACAACATGCCAAAGAAGGGTGGAAAGAAGAAGGAAAAGGCCACTGAGGAGGACTCTGATTTGGCAGTTTTTCCTAGAATGGAGATTATTTATGAGGACACAAAATATATCACCGAAACCGAGCCAGGGTTGAAATGGGAACATATATATCAAATTATCAAGGAACATAACACCCCATATGCAGGCTTAGAAGACATTTCTTTATATAGAAACATCATAAATTTAGGTATCACAAAGGTATCCATGCACCCGGAACTCTTCCCTTATGCTGAGGTGATCGGGTGGATCATACCTCGAGCAGACGTAGGTACTATGATTATTTCCAACACCAATGGTCAATATTTCACTTCTTTCACCCATGCTTATATAGCCAAGGCTTGCAAACTATCGACTTCACAAACCATGATGACAGATGAATGGATAAAGAGTTTGAGTTTATACTTATTTGATTGTGCAAAGAGGATGATGATAGCAGGGAAGCACCTATGCCAGGAATCCTCTAGCATGTATGAGACCGCCATCTTATGCACCGATTATAATATTATAGCCCTGATGCTGAATAGAATATGACAGGGAAAATGGGAAGTTCTATAAGATGAGTTGGATCCTGTTAATATACCATGTAGCTATGTAGGGCACCATTTTTAACTCGACAGATATCGTAGTGAACAGCTTGTCATCATGCATAACAGCTGCACAAGGTGGCCTGACTCAAAGGAAGTAAGAGTTCTACATGGGATCTTATCTGATTGACTGTATCTTATGCATACATCAATTCCCAAGGCTCAAATGTGATTGGGATCACATAAAGGCTCCTGTATATGCCGCATATCATATTTTATGGGCTCACAGATACACAAGTTACTACAAGATGATATGTGAGGAGTTCCTGATGCCTCTATATGAGATTATCTTTGTCAAGGAACCTAAGTGTTTGTTAGAAGGATCCATGGAGGTCATATGTACGTACATATATTATTATTTTTCCAAGGAAGGAACCTATTTACGAATGTATGGAGGATCCCGAGCTCCATCACTGCAGCCGAGATACGCCACGAACTATGTAGTCCATAAGGAGGAAGTGAGCCAATTGTTTATAGATGGTTTCGAAAATTTCTTATTTGACATGAAGAAAGCAGTCTTCCTACCATTTCCATTCTGCATTGGTAGCTACAAATTCACAAAAGTTGAAAGTTCACTAGAGTTTGTGAAAGATCTTGGAAGTTTCCATTTCAGTGAAAAGATCTTCCGTGGGAACCATTCTTATAACAAGCTCTCAAAACAATGTGTGTTTGTAGGAGTAATTTTTGAGTACTCCCATAATTGTGACAAATATGAGGAGGTATACAGAAATGCGTGTAACATGACTGCTTTGAATAAGCTAATATCACTACAGCAAGAGGCAATGGTAGCAACAACAACACTGAACAACAAAAACAACATGAATAAGCTGCTAAGAAAAGAGAAGAGGATTCCCGAAATATAGTATAAGAAGTTGATAAACTACTAGCTGAGGAGGCCCAAAGGAAAAAGGAATAAGAAGAATGACTATGATAGGAAGAAGAAGAATGACTTTGATAGGAAGAAGAAGAAAGGCTACAAAAGGAAGCTGAAGAAGCAGCTGAAGAGTTAAGAAAAAAGGAATAAGAAGATAAAGACAGGGAGAGTCTGGAACAAGATATCGCTCAGGATAATCCAATAGACCATCCCGCTACATCAAGTAGCACACTAACAGGAGGCCACCTCCCTCTTGCAGAGTTGGGATTGGTACCTTTTACTCCATCCAAGCATTATGCAGTGGGGATACGATATTCTTCGACCTGAATAAGAAAGCCATTGTTTGGAGATCAGAAAAGAGGTTAAAGGTTGGTACCCAAGATGATATAGTCACGGTGACAGAGAAAAACATCATGCAAGGCACAAACCAAGATTTTTTATTTTTAGCATCAGCAAACATTGCAACTGCTCAAGCTGATGTTGATAACGCTGGAAAATTGCTAGAAGATGTTGAACACTATAAAGAAAGAATGCATAAGATAAAGAACACTCTAGTGAAAGAAAGATGAGAGGGAGGAGAATGAAAGAGAAAACATGAGCCAACTCTCTCGGATTTTGAAAAGATCCAAAAGGAATACCAAGCTTTAGATTTAGAAAAGGAGGCATTGGAGCTTTCAACTACAATCATGGAAGGAGAGAATAAGGAATTTTAAGAGAAGATTTCAGAATTAGAAGCTCAAAGATTTGCAGTAAACAAACAAATGGAGGAGTCGAAAACCCGAGCAGAAGAGTTGGAGTTACAGAACCAATCATTGTAGACTTAGTTAAAGACAGCTAATGAAAGACAACTTGTTATCACACCCTTCCATGATCATGCTTACTTAATTCAGAGGAATATGTATCAAGTAAAATTAAAGCTTGCAGATGAAATATATAAGATATAGCAGGAAGAGGCAAGGTTGATGGAAATATCAATGGTATCAACTAAGTTTAGAGAAGGGATATTAAAAGTTGCAGAAAGGGTTCAAGGACAACTTACTTGGATAGAAGATAATGCAACATTTCCTGAGAGCTTACCACAAAAGACATCAGAAGGATTGAGAATAGAATTAGAACTCTTACCAAGTATTGCAACAAATCCACTTAGATATTGATCACTAGGGTCGAAAAGGATTTAGAAAGATGCATGTATTTCTATAAGAAAATGTGCATAGTGCATAATAATGTTGATGTATATGTAACTTCGGAATGTATTCTTCTATGTATCTTATGTATTGTAACCCGATGTTTATTCCGGGATGTTTCTATTATGTATTTGAGTCATGTGATCATGCCCCGATGTTCCGATCGGGAGGATTAATAATGTAATCAAGTCATATCAAGTTATTAGGTAAGTCCCCACAGTTTCGGGGCACTTGAGTTATTATACACTAATTAAGGTGTAGGCTCGAGTAAGTAATTGTTAGTTGGGCCGACATTATTGAGTGAACTTCAAGTCAACGGAAGAATATAAATAGAGAGTGAGAGACTCTCTATTTATCACTTGTGAAATACATCACTTGCTCTCCCAAGTGTGGCGTACTACTGAAGGAGGAAATTTTGGGACTAGACAGAAGACAGAAGACTACTGCTATTTTGGGAGATCTCTTACTGTTTTGGTGTTGATTCTATCTTAGAGGAAGTTGCGGGGTTTCCTCCTTTATGGTTTCCCCGAGGAAAACTCTTTGTGTCTCTTGTCTCTTGTAATGTGCTTATGTTTTATTGTTGTACTTGTTGTTCTCTCAGTGAAAAGATCCTAAGATCTTAATGCTAGCTTAATGTGATGAAAAACTAACATGGTATCAGAGCTAACCTGAGAAGAATACATTGTGCAGCTACAGGAACTAGGGCTTCATAGTTTGTGGATCTTCCTCCACATATTTTCAGCAAAAGTAAGGTGGAATTACTCTCCTCTTTAGGGCGCATCTTTCTGTCGATGCGGAATTCAATTTCAAGCATTTTCAGTTTCGATGTGGAAATTAGGGCTTTCTTCATAAGAGGAATTTTTTAGTGAGACCAGCATAGGATTTTTCTCCTCATCAAAACCGAAGTTTAGAGACCTAGATCAAGAAATTTGGTTGGGTGAAACTCCGGGAAAGTAAAACCCTAGTTTGACACTGAGCTAGGAGAAACCCTAAATACTAAAACTGCTAAGTTTTGGTACAGTCGCTATATTCTGAGATTGGCGAAGTCTCAGAAGCTAAAAATTTCAGGGGCTGATATAAAATCCTGGTGAAGCCTGTGTCAAAAAATCAGACTCAGATTCACTGTACTCCAGGAGATATGATCTCTCCAAGTTAGGGTTCCAGCCTCTTCCAGAAATCATCCATAAATAGGACATCTGGGGAGATCTGCGATATCTTGAGCTACATAGGTCCAAATGGAATTCCTGAAGATGTTACAGAAAGGGCACAGGATTTAATTTCGGTGGTCTGAATATCATACTCAGAAGATGAACCAGTGACACGTGGCATTCCTACAACTTCGTTGTTCTGAACAGTCCTGTAACAGGTCACCTTGGGAAAAAGATCATAAATCCCAAATGGTGAAACCAATTCTGATGAAACCTATGGTGTTGGATCAGGGACATGCGAGGTTACCTCAGTGAGAAATTTCAGTCACAGAGGATCATTAATTTCGGAGATATCACAGAAACAGTAACAGGAATTTCTGCAGAAGAAATTGGAAAATTAGGGCTTCCTGTTCCGGGAGCTTCCCTCCACTGTTTTCAGAAAATGAGTACATTGGATAGCACCATTTGAAGAGATCTTTCTGTTTGTCCAATTATATCTGAAATATTCCAAGTTTTTAAAATTAGGGTTTCTGCGACAAACCCTAGATCAATGAACTCCGGGACAAGGACGAGCACCTCAAATCGGTAAGATCTAATCCTTTGCTATTTCCATTTGAGGTTCTCATTTCAATATGATATATCACATCAGCTTGGTGACAAGCTTGCAGAATTTGACAACTTCCAAGCCTGGAAGTATATGATCTCTCTGAAGAAACTGGATTGGACACCTACATGAGTATAGAGGTTCCAGTTTCAGAGGGAGACGAGGCCAAAGAAGACATCATGCTCATGCTGCAGAGGATGATGAACCATCTAGAAAAAGATCCATATATCAAAGTGAAGATTCTTCAAGCGAGGATGAATATGTTCTGATATCAGCTCTCACAGGTAACATTTCTCATGGAAATGATGATTGGCTTATAGACAATGGGGTTTCCAAACATATGACGGGATTCAAGGAATCCTTTGTAAGACTGTCAGACATGAATCACCTCACAAGGTGAAACTAGGAGATGACTACCAATATCCAATAACAGGTAGTGGGGAATCTTCATACAAGCTAGACTCTGGTAAGTCTCTAACAATGAAAGAAGTATTGTTTGTTCCAGGACTCAAGAAGAACCTTCTCTCCATTTCAGCATTGATGCAAAAGGAATACGGGTTGCATTCATAGATGGTCAAGTCATCATGTGGCCAAAAGGAAAGACTATCGATGATGCGGTAGTGATTGGAGAACAAGAAGGAGGCTTGTACAAATTGAAGGGACATCCAGAACAAGCCTTGATCCATGACATAGTAGAGCCAAATGAGCTTTGGCATAGAAGGCTTGTACATGTGCATTACAGAGCACTACCTATTGCATTCCAAGCAAAGCATGATGGAGTTTGCAAAGTATGTGCAAAAGGGAAGAATACAAAGAAGACATTTCCTAGCAGCGAAAGCAAAGCCAAAGGAATTCTAGAAATCATCCACTCCGATATATGCGGTCCAATGTCATCAAACTCACTAAGCGGGTATGCATACTATGTTTCTTTTATTGATGATTTTTCTAAAAAGACATGGACTTACTTTATAAAAAACAAAGATGAAGTGTTCAGCAAGTTCAAGGAATTCAAAGCCTTGATCGAGAACCATACTGAAAAGAAGATCAAGACCATTCGATCAGATAATGGTGGAGAATTCACTTCAAATGAATTCAAAGAGCTATGCAAAGAAGCAGGGATTAAGAGGGAGTTGTCAACTCCTTATAATCCACAACAGAATGGGGTTGCAAAAAGGAAGAACAGAATTTCAAGCTATTTGAAGGAAAGAACAAAAATCAGAATATGACCTAAAGAATCTAGTTGAAGAATGTGAAGATCTAGAATGCAGAGACCATGCAGTCGTAAGAGTCTCTCAAATCAAGAACAACTTGAAGCGGTAAAAGAAAAAGTGAAGAATGCAGAAGTGATGATGGCCACCTTGAATGGCCTCCCAGGATCGTGGAATTCATTCAAGGAATGTGTTCCAGAAGGAAGTGATTACTTTCAGCAAACTTTGGGAAGAAGAAGAAGCTTGAATCATAAGAAGAGAAGAGAATATGGGAGCAATTGAAGATCAAGATATCGCCATCCAAAGAAGATCCCTCAATCAATGAGGAATATGTAGAACTCAACTCTTGAAGAACTTCTTATCCACCTTACCTTTTGGATAAGAAACGATGCTATTATGAATGAAGAAGACGATGAAGCTGAAGGCTTAAGAAGGAGTCTACCCTCGAAACAAATAAAGATAAGTATTCAATTGTCATTTCATTATATTATTTTGTTATGCATTTGTTTATATTAAGTTATTGTATTATGCATGATAGGATGTTTGCATTATTGACAGAATACTACTAATATGCATGTGATGGGTAAGTAGCTCATGGGGCTATACAAATTCTCCATTGCTACTTATCTAGAATGAAACCTCTTTGCTAACATATTGGATTAGTGCACAATATCAATGTTGTCCTGGTAGAGATGGAAGGCATCTAGAAAGTTTCAATGAGATATGGATGAATGTTGTATTGACTAAAGTGGTTGCATGATCATATATTTATGCATAAGTGTTTGTCAGTATAAATATTCCTTATGAAATGTTTCTAACCATACAATTGCATTTGACTTGTAGGAAAGATCGCATACATAATCGCCTACAAGCAAAGAAGAATGAAGACTTGTTCCGAAGAACAAGTGACGACAGTTCAAAGACAAAGAATAATATGACGAGTGCAGTGACATCATTGATGCAGAACCTTCCAGCCACCAAGAAGTAAGGGAAGATCAGTTCAAGAAGAATGATGTCTGGGCGTAGTATCGAGACCTGAAGAGAAGTTCATAGTTCCATCATGCAGTAGATGGAAACATCGTGGGATACAAAGCAAGATTCGTAGCATGAGGCTTCTCATGAAGAGAAGGCATAGTCAACAAAGAAACATTTACAGCTAATAGAAGTGAATTCACATGACATGCATAATCATGTGTGCAGATGAAAGAAGGATTTGTACGAGTTCAGAAGACACCCATGGGATAATGCATACATGATGAGCTTGATGAATATCTTAACCTTTGCCACAAGGTTGATAGAGGATGACAAGCTCACAGATGGGTGCAAGATGAACTTTTGAAGAAGTTCAAGATAGAGGATCTTAGTATCCAGTGATCCTAGATGGATACTACTTGTCACTCCAGTACAAAATGTTTCAGTGCATGGAGTACGGAAGACAGAGGGAGTATGATGCTCCGCTTCAGAGGGAGTGATTGCAGAAGATCCTGAGGTTCGACATGGTATGACAGGATGGGCAGATTACTGATGATTCTAGGCTTTACTAAGAGTAAAGTGGATTTCAACCTTTACTTCAAGGTTGAAGACAGAAGACCAGTGATGCTCCTGTTATGTGTCGATGCACTATTGTTATAGGCATGGAGGTGTGGCAGAGTACAGATGGGATCTTCCTTGGACAAGGGAAGTATGCAGTAGAGATCCTGAAGAGATTCAGGATGATGGACTGCATGACCACACCTATGGCATCGAACTTGAAGCTATTGAGTGATGCTTTGTCAGAGTCGGTTGATGCTACGATGTGTCGTCAGATGATTGGGTCATTGATGTACCTGACAAACACGAGACCAGACATTTGCTTTGTTGTGAACACCTTGAGCCTGTACTTAACAGATCCGAGAAGTGTTCACTTGATTGCTGCAAAGCATATTCTGAGGTACCTGAAGGGTACAATTGATTATGGGCTCAAGTACGATGCGAATCAGAAGATTAACTTGGAGGTTTATGTTGATTCAGATTAGGCAGGCAGTGCCATCAACAGGAAGAGTACTTCGGGATGTTGCTTTAGTATGGGATCAGGTGTGATCTCTTGGTTTAGCAGGAAGCAATCCTGTGTGGCACTGAGTACAGCTGAAGCAGAGTATGTCGCAGCTTGTTCAGCTAGTTGTGAGGCAGTATGGCTACGGAAGCTACTGTCTGATATATTTGATCTCCAGTTAGATGCTACTTGTGACAACTAGAGTTGCGTGAAGTTGTCAGAGAATCCATTGTTTCATGACAGGTCGAAGCATATCGAGATCAAGTATCACTATATCAGGGATATGGTGCAGAGAGGAGCAGTGAAGCTCCTATATGTTGCAACGGAGGAACAGATAGCTGATGTGTTGACGAATCCATTGGCTAGGCTAAAGTTCGAGTACTTCAGAGAGAGACTTGGTGTTCTCTAGATTGAGGATTCATCCCAGAGAAAGTGATGAGACCCATAGCCATTCTGACATGGTGAGAGGATTGGTTCCTTCCATGGTCAGATGTAAGGGCTAAGCCATTATGTCATGGTGAGAGGATTGGTTCCTTCCATGGTCAGATGTAAGGGCTAAGCCATTATGTCATGGTGAGAGGATTGGTTCCTTCCATGTCAGATATGAGTGCTGAGATCCATAGCCATTATGACGAGTAGGTTAGATATAATGGCTGAGCCATTCTGTCATGGTGGTAGGGTTGCTCCCTTCCATGTCAGATATGAGTGCTGGCCATTCTGTTGAGCAGGACAGATGTAAGAGCAATTGCCATTCTAGGAATGGAGGCACCTGGTCAGTTACCATGAACACTCAGTATAAGAACTGAGTAGCCATTCTGATGTGATAGAGGGATGTGTTCCCACTTGATCAGATGTAAGGGCTGAACCATTCTGTTCATGGCTAAAGGATTAAGTTCCTTCCATGTCAGATGTGAGTGTTGGCCATTTCGACGAGCAGGTCGGATGTAAGGGCAACTGCCATTCTCTAGGAGAATGGAGGCGCATGGTCAGTTACCAGGTAGCTCAGTCGAGGAGTACTGGGGGCCATTCTGATATGATTGCTGGGATTTGTTCCCCTCATGATCAGATATGAGTGCATGCCCTTCCATCATTGTGAGCAGGATGTGTTCCCACCTGGATGGATGTAAGTGCTGAGCCTTGTCACAGA
>LPNX011022210.1:196438-254411 GCA_001517045.1 Pseudotsuga menziesii
ACGAGGTTTTCTCCTTTATGGTTTCCCCGAGGAAAACTCTTTGTGTCTCTTGTCTCTTGTAATGTGCTTATGTTTTATTCCTGTACTTGTTGTTCTCTCAGTGAAAAGATCCTAAGATCTTAATGCTAGCTTAATGTGATGAAAAACTAACAAATAAACATCATATTTCTTCAATGGAAAAGATCAAGGAGTTTCCAAGAAAAGATGAACATCTGAATTATATCCAAGATAGATTGTGTGAGGATGAACTAAGCATACAAAAAATTGAAGGCATCACCAAGTAGGTATTATAGAGATGGATTGCACGGGCCTCGGTTAGTAATTACCTATTGGAATACTTGTATAGAGTGACCCCACCCAAAATGGAAAAAATAAACTCACAATTGGTTGTGCACAAAGTGAATGTAAAGTAACTAGAGCCTATACAATACAAAACTATTGTTGTAGAAGCTAACGCATGGGGAAAATTCATTGAAATACCAGCTGGGCCCACTTGATATTTTTTCTCATCTACATGTGGCATTTTATGTAATTTATTTTATTTTAGTTTCATTTTCCTAGTGCAAGTCACTAGAGGACACATTTTGTAAGTCGAGAAGTCAGGGAAGCCCAAAAGACTGGCGTAGTCCAAAAGTCACTTGTAAAAGTGTATAAATAGGAGTAGAGAATAGATTAGAAAGGACTTTTCACTTGCGCATACATGCTAAGTTATTTATATGAAGAATTATTTTTTCTATGAATAAAGGAGAATGAATTTCGCTGGGGGAAGGATTGTACAAGTTTTCAAATGGATCGTGTGGATTTCTAATGCGAAACTACTTCTTATTTAAATGCTATACAACTGTGATATCGTTCTAACTTAATGAATTTTTTCTGCAATGAGGAATGATTTTAATCTCTATTAGAAATCTTGTGCATATACGAGTAATGAATGTTTTAATATTACAAAGCTATCTTTGTTTATTTTTATGCTGTAACTTTGTATGTGGAATTTGAACAACTACCTATAGGACTCAACAATGCAACATTACAATACATTACTCTTTTCTATTTAAATTTTGCTCCCCTTGGGGATAGGTTAGATTAGTCTAGAATAACTAGTTTTTCTTTATTTAGAAGTGAATGAGAAGTGAGATTCACATAAGGTGAGAGGTAAGAACCTACGCAAATCCTCGAAGGTTCTTGTGTATCATTCACTTGCATTTAATTTAGGCACTTACATTTCATCCGTAAAACATAAAATCACATAAATGGTGGACCGAGCCGCAACTTGTAAAATAGGCTTAAACACTTTAATTCTATGGTAGCCAGGCCGCTAACCAAACGGGTTCTCTACACAAATGATGAACGATCTAATTGGGATCGCTTACTAGGGAGAATCCCTACTGTCAGTACCTGGGAATTTTCCAGGCATCAACAGTTTTGGCACTAGAAGGAGGGCCTCTAGTGCATGGTTGGTAGAGGAAATCCATTTACAAGAAACTATTCTTTTGGTGATAGCTCTGAAACCAATTTTTATGAATATTTCATTCCCGAAGAACAAGAGAAAGTAGGTTTTGAAGAAGAAGGTTCAGAATTCCTTTACCCTGTCCCGTTTGGAAAATTTAACCACTTGAGGAGACATACAAGAGCTTACATGAAGAATCTTGGAGGATTGAAAGCAATTCCTACATTACCAAGAAGGCAGGATTTTAAGAAAGTACCCTCTTATACTGAAGATTCTATATTGGTGGAAAATTTGGAAGAATTGGTAGATTTATCTATACAAGAGATCATCCAACTGCTTGATCATTTGGGACTAGATTCCCCTATTTTTCAGTCTCTGTTACAGTCACTTGTTCAGTCTTCATGGTTGCTAATGCTAATCAACCTATAAATGTTAATAAATTTGCATGGAGAGCAAGAACACCACTCAATTTGGTTCCTCCATTGCATGAATTACCTAAGCACCTAGAAAATGCTCTACCAAAGTTTGATCCTAGAAAGGGCATTTCCGTAGAAGACCACTTGCAAAGTTACTATTTAGCATTGGAAATTCTAGGTGTTCAAAATGAAGATTTTGTATGCAATATTTTTCCACATACCTTTGAAACAAAAGTTGTTGCTTGGTTTTTCAGTTTACAAGACAATTCCATAACAGATTGGGACACCTTTGAAAGGGTGTTTAAAGGAAAATTTGGCAATAAAAGAACCATATCCACCCTTACAAAAGAATTTCTCTCTCTTAGAATGGATATGGATGAAAAAGTGCAAGAATTTAACTAGAGATTTGCTACTTATCTAAGTAATTTTAGTGCTACAACAAAACCATTAGAATAAACTTTAATAGAATATTATACTTCATCACTTTGTCCCAATATAACAATGTTTGTGAAGAGAGCAGTGAAATGTTCGTTGGTGGAAAATTATGAGGAAGCCAATAAAGTAGAAGCTGAACTTGAAAGTATAGCCAAACATACTTCAGAATCATAAATAAAGACCATCAACATTAAAAAACCTTTACTGCTAACCACACCTAAGGAAGAACACTCGAATGAATTAGAAAATGTGGTCAAGATGGTATAAAAGTTATCAAATGATATTGTAGATCTAGAAAATGACAAACAAGCTTGTTCATCAAAAAAACAATTCAAACCTTATTTCAAGAAAAGAAAAGAAAGTGGAACATCACAACCACCTGTGTATAATTATTCTGTTTTGAATTTTAATGAAGTAGGAATGGATCATTTATGCATTTTCCATCAAGAGCCTCATTCTGAAAAAAGTTTCCCACAATGTATAAACACAATGACTCTAGTTATGAATCAAATATTATATGCTCAATTAATAGAACTTGAGGTGGAAGAGGAAAAAACCAATGAACCGGAAGAAACACATGAAACCACAATGGTCTTATGGGATTGTGCACTGAGACTAAAAGAAGAGGAGCTACTGAAGATATCCATATTTTATTAGTCAATGTTACAACGAGAAGTAAAGGACCAGTAATAGATGAAATATTAGTACTGTCGAAAATAAAGAAGATGCAAGAAAATATGAAGAAGATTATCGGTACTAATCCAAGTCTGATCTGGTCACCATAAAAGATAAAGTTCCAGCAGTCAGTAATCCTATAAAGGTAATGGAGAATAAAATAGAAAGCAGTAAGAAAGGTTTGATGGAATATGATATGGGGTATGAAATAGTATAAGACATTAAGAAAACAAAAGTGAACATTTCTTAATTTTAATTATGTAAATTTCCCCAGCAAAAAAAAAGCTTTTGATCCACAACTTAGTAGCTCACAGGAATACATTCAATCTGATAAAGAAATTAATGAAGCAAGCATTGGAGGGAAATCCAAATCTCAAACATTGCCATTCTTATTATCTTTTGATATTTTTAATCATAATGTGCATAATTGTCTGGTGGATTATGGGGCTTCATCTAATGTCATGCCACTCTTAGTATGTAAAAATATCAATGGTCAACCTACACCATCCTCATGTAAGATCATTCAATTGGAAAGATCTGTCGTTAAGGTAACATGAGAAATGAAAAATAAGTTGATTTGTTTATCTACATATGATAGAATTTGCCAGTTTATAGATATTATGGTAGTAGATATACCAGAAGCCTATGGATTGATATTGAGTAGGGACTGGTATGCAAAACTGAATGGGTATTTTGCAACTGATTGGTCGCACATGTGGATGCCATATAATGACAGTCAAAATTAGATTAAGGTAATGAGGGAACCACACATGAAACACAATGTGATTCAATTACAGGGAACGAATGAACCAATAAACTTCTCATCTTCAGTCTTGGGTAACTACTTTTTAGAGTTTGAGCTAGGAAATTATCAAGCTTAAGAGGCCAGTTGTGAATCAGACACACAATAAATTTAGTTTCTAACATAGAAAGTAACACTAACCAAGAAGGTAGATTTTGTTTTTTTTTCTTTGATGGTTTCAAAACACGAGAGGGATTAGGAGCCGGTTGTGTCCTGATTGACCCAAAAACAAACAAATATTTTCTCTCTTGTAGACTAGAGTTTGAATGTACGAGTAACATTGGCGAGTATGCAACTCTAGTCCAAGGCCTAAGAAAATCCATTGAAATTAAGGCTAAAAACTTTAAAAATTTTGGTGAATCTAAGATAGTAGTCAGATAGGTTAGAAACACAATACATTATTTATCACCACACCTGAAAGGATATCAATCTGGTTTATGGAATTTGATTGGACATTTTCATGCTTTCACTGATTCAGCTCACATCAAAACCTAATCAATAGTGTGTTATATTTATACATAGAAAACACCATAAGTGGTGCATACCCTATAACATGTCGTAATCGGTGTGACATAAAAAAACTAGCACATTTTCAACAATGTGCATAATAAAACACAGTGTTGTTTTATAAATTTAATAAAAATCTGCCTATGATTCATTCTCTTAAAACATTAGCACCAAAAACATAATTTGTAGTGTGTACCCTACAATGCTTTGAAACCGATGCAACATTAAATACTATTGCACCATCAATGATGTGTATAATAAAATACACCACTCATTTACACATTTAATAAATAACTAAATTCACCCACTAGTACATTCTCTTAAAACATTAGCACTAGTAGCACTGTCTACGGTGCGTATCCTATAATGCGCCATAACCGATGTGACGAAAATAACTAGTGCACCGTCAATGGTGTGCATAATGAAACCCACCATTAGTTTAAAATTTTCAAAAAAAAATACACATTTCTATACAACCATATCCAAGACTGGCAGGGAACTAGGGTTTCAGGAGGAGGGAGAACCTAGGGTTTGTGGGCATTGCGCTCACATGTATCAGCTCTAGAGGCTCTTATGGCAGTTGGGGGACTGGATTTGTGGTGTACATTGGTCGGGGTTTTTTTAGTGCATCTCGCATCGGTGCCTGAGGTCTCTTGTGGCGCATGGGGGACAGACCTGGGCTTTTTATGATAAGCTTATAGTGCTCTCTGGGGCCTGCATATTTGGGGTTCACGTGACCGTTGTGTTCTTGCACGGGTTATTGGGATTGGTAGCATAAACCTCGTGTGCTCAGTCGCTGTCGGTAGCAGGCTTTGTTGGTCGTTGGTCGGTCTTTTTGGTACCAGATCCTGTGGTTCTCTATGAAGCTTTGTGGGATTATTGTGGTTTCGCTGGGGTCCCGCTAGATTATAGGCTGGGTCTTCACATATCACCTGGGACTGCGACCCTGTGGGGGGTTTAGGGGGACGGTTAGGAGACTTCCTTGGATGTGTATTCCCTGAGCTAATGCTCGGTTCACGTGGTCATCTGTGGAACATGGGTGCTTCCTGTCTGGGGTATAAGGGCTACTAGTGACGGTGGTGGAACCGGTCACTGTCTCTATGCTTGGGTTGGTCACCTGAACCCTTATTGTAATTGGTTGCTGTCAGTAACTCTGGAACCTGCGGCCTCTATGGAATGGCAGGCTGTGTACACTCTTGGGTTGATGGGTATTGCACATGACCTCTCGATGTATGTTTCTGTTGGATGTGGATGGTAGTGGGGGACCATTTGAACAATTTGGTGATTGTGGCCAGATTCTTGGGACCGGACGGTGATTCTCTGGTACAGGGACATATTTGGAGTCATCATTGGGGAGGTATTGTGAGTACTGTCTTTTTTGGGCAGGGTATACCGGGCTCACTGGGGTTTGCTTGGCATTGTGGCCTTGAGCGTGGGACTACTTACTTGTGTGGAGTTTTGTCGGCGTGTGGAGGGCTTAATTGGACATTATTCCTGACTGTCGACGTGCTGCTGACTAGTGTGTTGGATACTCGCTCATTCCGATGGAAGGCGCTATCTTCCAATGGCTCTCTGCTCTGCAGTCAGGATGACCTAACTCTAGGTAACCCTATCCGTTCATTGTATGTTTACTTTATCCTGCTCTGTCATCCGGGGGTATTTTTTTATTTTATTGTGGCAGCGATGGATGGGGTGTTTTTCGTTACTTTCTTTATTGATTTATGGAGTTCACCCTCATATGAGGGTTAGTACCAACCATCAAAAAGTGGGAATTTGTATTTTATTTATTTTTTGCTTCTGCCCTTCTGTGTTTGTATCTTTATTGACTGTTAGTTATCATGTGGTGGGGATTTGTGATCCTTGTATACTATCTGTGGTATTGAGATGGTAGTTACCTATATGTTGTACAGGGTAACACCTATTTTTCGTTCTGTATTTTATTATTTACCTGATGAGTGAGGGGTTGGGGTATTTTTCTTTGGCTGTCTCCTTGGACTGTTATTAGACTTTTGGCAGGGATCTTGTTGGGGCCTTTACTGTTTGCCCATTTCCTTGGGGCTATTATTTACTCACCTGCCTGTTTGGGGGGTCTCTCGGGTATTGGTTACCCTACTTCTTGGTCATGGGAGGACCGACCATGGGTAGTCAACCCACTTATCCTGGGATGGGTCGGACTAACCATGCTTCTTGGCGTAAGGAAAGGGCCTTAAAGGCATCTGCTCTCAAACCCCGATTTGCTCTGGGACATGACATCTTTATGGACAGGGTGGAGAGCCTATGCTGTCGGGCGTTGATAGGTAGATTGGAATATATCTCTATGACGAAAGATGGATGGGTAGATTGAGAAACCCTTCATTGGAAGCCTATTATTCACTATGTACCCTTGATCAGTCTACTGGCAAACAATTGGCTAATTTTTGTCTTCTTAAAGGAGTCTGATGCTTCACTCATTCTGGGTAATCTATGGCCGGTATTTGAGGGTTCAGTTGTTCTAAAAAATTTGCACTCAGGGTTTGACCCTTTGACTGAGAGAGTGGATGTAAGACATCTCTGGGTCTTACTACCTGCACTGCCATTTCCACTCTGGAATAAGGATGTACTAATTAATCTAGCAAATCTTCTTGGTATATTCGTCGCATTGGAGAAGGATTTCCACCTTATTTATGATAAAAGACTTGCTAAAATACTGGTCGAAGTGGACATTACCAAGGGACTTATTCCTGAAATTGAGATTGTATGTGGGGATGATATCATCACACAGAGATTGGACTACTTGCACATGCCTTTTAGGTGTTTTTTTTGTCATGAAACTGGACACCTCCGGAATTCCTGTCCTAGCATCCGCCCTGGTCTACCTTTTAAGAAAGGGTTCAATCACGTACTTGTCTCTTATTTGCCCTGTCCTGACTTTGATTTCCTGCCTACCGCTCCTCTGGAGGTTTCTACTGAACCCTCGGTCCCTATCTCTCCTGGTTCCAGCTTCCTGCCTACTGCTCCCCTGGAGGCTTCTTCGATACCCTCTGTTCTTGATTCTCGTACCCCACGTACTAATGTTCTGGAGGACTCTACTGATCTTATCTACCACTCATCTTTTCCCTCCACTTTCGATGACCTCTCGAAAGGTCAGCTGATGTATATCAAAGACATGGAAGCTGTTGCAAAAAACTCTTGCATTACTCTGGTGGGAAACTTGATTAGCTCTGATGTAATTGGCCCCCCTCCCCTTACCCTGGAACACTATCCATCCCTCCCTCTGAACCCATCTGGCATGTCTTCCCCTTCCTCACTCCCTTCTCCTACAACCCTCCCAGAACCTTCTCCTTTAAACTCTTCATCCAGTCCTCCTGAAGCACCTGCCTTTCAGGATCCTTCTCTTCTCTCTGATCTTTCTATCTTCACGGACAAGACCCCTTTATCTCCTTCCACATTACCTTTGGACTCTATCAGATTTAAGGATGTGACCATCAAAAAATCCAGGAAAGCCCAGCGGGAGGGAACTGGGGATCCAAAATCCTACACCCCTCTTTCAACTCGTTTAAAGCAGGTAGCCCGACTCTCCCCTTCCTCTCTCGCCTCTCCTCAGGTACTTAGAGCATCTACACCTGTGGAACCCTCTTCTCCATGAATATTTTATCAATGAATATCTGTGGTTTTGGGGGGGTGGCCAAACAAAAATCCCTTGGTATGTTAATATCGGACCTTAAACCTGATCTGATCTTCTTCTGGGAAACTATGTGCAGTCATGCACGTGCACTTTACTTGTTCTCCAAACTCAAGCCTGGCTGGGAATTTTGTGCATCTAATGCTTGTGGCCTCTCTGGGGGACTACTTGGGGGTTGGGACCCTCACTTGGTTCATTGCAAATATTTTTCATCACTGGCTGGTATTGTTCTTAAAGCTTCATTTAAAGGCATGGCTGAGGTTTTTACTGTGATTAACTGTTACGGCCCCTATGCACATCGTACTAGCTATTGGAACAGCTTGGTGTCTGGTGGGTTGTTGGGTTTGCCTAACTTACTTCTGGCCGGGGATCTCAATTTCACCTTATCATCATCTGAAGTATGGGGGAACAAAGCTAGGTTGGATCCTTTGGCTTCTTTTTTTTCTCAGCTTATCTCTGGTAATATGTTGGTGGATCTTTCTATGGACCCCACTGCCCCCACATGGAGGAACGGATGCTCTGGGGATGCGGGCATTTGCAAGAGACTAGATAGATTCTTGGTATCCGAGTCTCTCCTTCCTTTCTTCTCCTTTTATAAATCCTGGGCTACTCCATCTGATGTATCAGATAATTATCCTATATGTTTGGAATGGGGCCCGATTAGCCATGTACCCTGCAGGCCTTTCAAATTTAATAGAGCTTGGCTGATGGAGGAGGATTTCAAGCTATTAGTCTGGACATCCTGGAATGTTACTCTGGATCCCACAGATATCTGCCATATGGATTCATTTACCTAGAAGTTACGTCGACTTAAATGCTCTGTGAAGAAATGGGAAAAGACAAAATATCTTGAAAGGCAACAGCAGATTTTGGATATAAATATTGGCATCTCGAACTTATTATTGGAGGATTCTGGTATTTTATCAGTACCAAACAAACTTAAATGGGATGCACTTCAGGAAAATAAGAATAAATACTGGGCCCACGAGCTCATGACTCTGAGGTTGAAGAGTAGGGCGTTGTGGTTAAAGGAGGGGGATGCTAATACGAAGTTTTTTCACCACTTTGCTTCTGCCAGAAGGAATACAAATACCATTTGGTCACTAAATGGCCAGGATGGTATTTCTGTAACGGAGGACTTAGATCTTAAGGCTCTTGGCTTTGAACACTTCAGTAATATTTTCTGTGATGATAAGTCCTCTAATATTTCTAAACAACTGAAGGTGGTCAGACTCTTTCCTCATATGACTACGAATGATGATATAAATTGTTTCCTCCAGCCTATTTTCGTCCCGGAGGTTGAAGCTGTGCTCAAGGGGTTTAAAAAGGACAAGAGTCCTAGACCTGATGGGTGACCTGTAGAATTTTTTCTGGCGTTTTATGACCTGGTGGGGGAGGAGCTGGTAAAGGCTGTGGAATAAGCTAGACTACAGGGTAAAGTCACGGGTGCTTTGAATTCTACTTTTTTGACCCTGATTCCTAAATGTGAAAAGCCTTTAACTTATGACGATTTTCGACCGATCTCCTTATGTAACCTAGTCTACAATATTATTTCAAAGATTGCTGCTATCAAACTTAAGCCTATCTTGAACCGCTCTCTGTCTACTAATCAATTTGGCTTTCTCAAGGACAGATAGATCACTGAACCGGTGGGTATTACCCAGGAACTTCTGCACTCGATCAAGACTAAAAATTCTGATACCTTGGTATTAAAATTGGACCTTGTAAAATCATTTGATAGAGCAAACTGGAACTTCATCAGGTTGCTACTCATTCAGATTGCCATTCCTCTTTTGGGAGTAAATTGGATTATGGGTTGTTTCACGAGCTCTTGTCTCGCTGTTTTGGTAAATGGGACTCCCTCTGATTTCTTTTCTATCTCCAGAGGGTTACGACAAGGCTGCCCCTTATCCCCTCTCTTATTTATCTTGATTATGGAGGGTCTCAGCCGCATTATATTAGATGCTCATCACATTGGATCGATATTGGGGTTTTAGTACTCTCCCAATCTGTCCTTAACGCACCTGTTTTTTGTTGATGATGTTATTCTTATTGGGGCTGGAACTATTGATGAATGGAGAGCCTATAAAGGAGCTCTTGATTTATTCTATGGGGTATCTGGGATGTCTGTTAGCCCTTTAAAGTCTTCTTTCCTCTACCAAAATGTAGATTCTGTGTTCAGGGAGGAACTTGCTGAACTCTTTCCTTTCAATATGGACCCTATCACTGTGGTTTTCAAGTACTTGGGCTTCAATCTTAAACCGTTAGGATACCATACATCAGATTGGAACTAGCTTATCCATTTATTTGAAAGAAAGATTCAAAATTGGACTTACCGGTATCTATCTCTCAGCGGTAGAGTGGTCCTTATCAGAGTCGTGCTAACTGGTTTGGCTGTCTATTGGTTTGCATTGGCTAGATGTCCCAAATCTATACTGAATACACTGCGCAAAATTATTTATTCCTTTCTTTGGGTATCCTCTACTGGTCACAATTTTTCCCATCTAGTCAACTGGGAAACTCTTTCTCTACCTATTGAATATGGTGGTTGGGATATCAAGAACCTCGAATGGTTTGGTATCTCTCTAAGACTCAAGAGCTTGTGGCATCTACTGACTGGTACTGGGACCTGGAGCAGGATCATTGCTCATAAATACTTAAAGAACAGACCCCTTGATGTCTGAATTCGTGGCCGGTCCTTTAGTATTGTGGGTACTTCTTATTTTTGGAATGGGTTTACCAGAATTATTGAGTGGATTACCTGTCAGCTGGGATGGAAGGTGGGAAATGGATTAAAAATCAGAGTGGGCATTGACCCCATTGCTGGACTCAACTCACAGTATATCTTATCCGAGGAGCTTAGGGAATATCTCACTAACCTGGGAATCACACATCTTGCACATGCTCAAAATCTGGATGGTTGTGGTTTGGATGGGACTGCTTGGTACTCTGCCTCGGAACTGCTATTGGGAGGAGTATGGGCTGAACAGTGGTCCTCTTATGTAAATGGACTATCACATGGGGGTATTAGGATTGGAATTTCGGAGGACAGGCTATTATGGATGTATGATGATCAAAGGGGTATGGTGACTGCCGGGAAAGATTATGATTTAATTGTTTCAAATCACAAAACTGTGCTGGAAAATGACATCATGATGAAGATATGGTACTTTAATATCCCCCTTAAGATCAAATTTTTTGTGTGGCTCTCTTGCAATAAAAAAATAAATACTTGGGACATTTTAAGCAAGAAAGGATGGAGCGGACCTAATAGATGATGCCTCTGTAAAGAGGAGGCAGAGTCGGTTGAACATCTTTTTGTCAGTTGTCGGTTTCTGAAGGAGGTCATAGGTGGCCTCATTTGCATTTTAAATGTGCACTTGGACTAGAGTGCCCCTACTTTACTGGAAAATTTATCATTTTGGCTACTACAGAAGGGGTATTTACTGTATCTGCCTTTTTTCATCATTTGGAATATTTGGAAGGAAAGGAACCGTTTATGTTTTGAAGATCAGGAGCCCATATTGAATAGACTGTTATATATTATTTATGATGATTTTATGACCTTTAAGCCTCCTCTGATTCACAAGCACAAAATTAGGAACATTGGGAAGTCTCCTACTACTGTGTATCCTATGATCTTTTTTGATGGTGCTGCTGCAAAAAATTTGGGGGGTGCAGGAATCTGTCTCTGGCTGAATGAACTTCACTATCTTGCCTTCAAGCTTGGATGTGGTAGCTGTACCAACACTAGAGTTGAGCTCTTAGCACTTTGGGCATCACTTCGGATCGCAAAGGATATTGGGTTACCTTACCTACATATCTTTGGCGACTCCTCTGTGATTATAAATTGGGCAAAAAATGAATCTACCCTGGACATGGTGAATCTTGAGGCCTGGTGCCTCAACACTAGGATTCTCATGTCCTCATTTATGTGGGTGGATCTCAGTCATGTTTATAGGGAACATAATAGGAGGGCAGACATCTTATCTAAGGAGGGACTGCACTTGGCACCGGGCCATCTCTTACTTACTGAATATTTTGGAAACGAGATTATTGGGGAAAACTCATCGTAGCTCTTTTAGAATATGCTCATTCTATTACAGTTGATCTCACCTGATTCATTGAGATACTTTCAGGTTTTGTTGAGCATCTATTACTGAATACTAGATTATCTCTCCCTCCTTGGATCAGATATCTAGGTTCCTGTTATTTTCTTTAGGGACATAGATGACTGTATCAGTTAGCCTTCCTATGAGAGTGATATTTGTAGTGATCTCAAAGTGCTTTGAGCCACTCTGTTATATTGTGGGTATCTACTTGTATTTTGTGTAGTATGTATGTCTGGATAGGACTGTTATCACTATTTGTTGTACTATCCATGCTGCTTATCTTGAAGATGTAAAATGTTCCTTTGATTCATTGAATACCAAGGAATGATTTTTTCGACTGAAAAAAAAAATGAAACCCACCATTAGTTTCAAATTTAATAATAAAAACATGCGTGTGTTTACTCAAAGTATTAACACCGATAGAACCCTCTATGGTGCATAACCTATAACACACCATAACTAATGCGACATAAAAAACTAGTGTAGTATCAATGGTGCACATAATAAAGCATGCCACTCATTTACAATTTTAATATAAAAAAATTCACCCACCAATGCATTTTATCAAAAAATTAGGACTAGTAGCACCATCTGTGGTGTGTATCATATAATGCATCATAATTGGTGTGAAAAAAACACTAACGCACTGTCACAGTCTCTTGTGTATGCTTTGGCACACACCCATGCCAACATCCACCTGCTAAAGGGTTGTGTAACCTGAACGAAGATTCAAAATAAAGGGAAAAAATATGAAAAAAAAACTATAAATTAAACAAAAGGAAGCATATATAGACTAACGATATGGACACATTCTTCAATAAACATGACACATGCAAAGACATTCTATAAAGAATTAAAGAATTCTTTTTCTTTTATATTCAAATGAGATGGTAAAAAAGGGAAGAATTGCCTTGATATAGTACAGATGAAGGGGCCCTTGCAACTATCCGATGGAGTTTTTGTTGGTATCATGTGATCTCACAATCTTCTAGCCACATGTCACAGTGAGGATCTCCAATAAGTGAGAGAGAAGCGAGAATAGGCTAGCTCCTAGCTCAAAGAGATTATCGATAAAATGATGGGTTGAGTGAAAATATGGAGAATTGTGTTTGAATAAGGGACATTGAGAGATTTTTGTAGGAACAATAATGACTAGGATAAGGATACATTTTTAGGTTTTTGAGCACTAGATCTGTTACCTAATTTGTTCCATGTTAGAGTTCGTACGAAAATTTGCTCTTTTTCATTATGAACAAAGTAGAAACAACTAAAAATCAAGTTTGTGGCAAGCTATTGCACTTATCAAGGGACACCGTGTGACTTAGGTCACTTATATTGAAGAAAAGGGTGTGACTTGGGTTGCTTCTTTTGAGGAAATAGATGCAACCTATATTTTGAGTGTCCCTTTTAAGGTTTGCCTTTCATTTTTTGGTTTTTTGTTGCTTTCTCAAGGTCAGATGGATGTGATGATGTGGCATGTTGACATGTGTAGATGAGGAACACTAGAAGAAAAAGTCCTACAGTGAAGGGAAAAAAACATCACCATAACCTCATTGGTGATGGTCAAAAGGGCCTTCGTCACCAAAGGAAGTGTAGCCAAAAGTAAATGAGATATGGTGATGCACTAGGTATGTCACCAATAATCATTATTAGTGATGGTCAATGACCATCACCAATTACAAAGAACAACAATGACATATCTTTAATGAAATTCACCATAACCTCATTGAAGATGGTGAAAATGGCCTCCATCACCAAAAATTAAACATCACCAAAGGAAACATAGCCAAAAGTAAAGGAGATATGGAGATGCACTAGGTCCATCATCAATAATCATTATTAGTGATGGTTAGTGACCATCGCCAATTCCAAAGGAAAATAGTGAAATATCTTTAATGATCATTACCATAACCTCATTGGTGACAGTCAAGAGGGCCTTTGTCACCAAAAACTGGACGTCGCCAAAGGAAACGTCGCCAAAATTAAGGGAGATATGGAGAGACACTAATCCATCACCAATAATTGTTATTACTAATGATCGGTGATCGTCACCAATGCCAAAGAACAAAAATGACCTATCTTTAATGATCATCACCGTAACCTCATTAACAATGCACGATAAAGGACCATCACCATTTTTATTTAAAAAAATTTAAATAATTGTTATGAGCCTTTAAGTATAGTCATGAAAGTTTCATTAATGGTGATAATCACAAAATTAAACATCACTGTTAATTTATGCAATGGCGACGCTCACATAATTAAGTGTCACCATTGAGTTTTTTAGGAGTGATGTTAACAATAAATTAAGCATCATAGTTAATTTATGCAATGGTGATGTGCACAGAATTAAATGTTACCATTTAATTTTTCACTGGTCACATGCACGAAAATGAATAAACCAGTTGTTATCCCTAAAGTCTACACCTTGAATACTAAAGGGAAAATCTAGGAGACTTGGAAAATAAATGGTTTAAATATTAATTTGATGTTGATTTTATGTTGATGGACATATTCTATTTGGCATAAGGTTGAGTATCAAACAAGGTTTTCAATAGTTTTTCCAATTGGCAGATTGTGACATCACATGCATGCTCAAAATGGTTATGTCAAATTATTGGGAGTGGAAAATGATGGGTGAAATAGTATGCAAAAACATCACAAACAACAATATTTTGTTTACAAGTGAAGTATTGAAGACTGCCTAATGGATATAGGCAATAAACAAGACAAGCCTGTCATTTGATTTGCAAAACATGCAATACAAAGTTCTACCTTTCTATTTGATCTATAGACAATGAAAAATTTTAAATCTATGAAAAAGAACAATGCATTCAACATAGATTTCTAATTAAAGAAATGAATATTCAAACCATACAACAAGAAAATTGAACAATGAAGACAATTTGATTTTGATTTCCCCAAGAAAATTCAGTAAAAATACAAAATTAGTGAAGTAGTACCAGTTTTTGTTCTGCCAACAATCCCATTATTTACATAAACCATCCCTTTTAAAAGATAATTTAGCCAAAAAAATGGATCTCCAATCCACTTCAAAAGGATCAACTTTCTAATTGAAGTTTGAGGTCAAATACCTCTTATTACTTTTCAATGCCTTGTTCTTCTTTGATATTCTTTGGGAAAAATCACATAACATATTATGTTGAAAATCAACCTATTAATCTTATTATTTACCTTGAATTTCTTCATTAACAACTCTTTGTTTTCTTGCTATAAATACTTTATCCTTTCCTTAGAAGCATTCAATTTTTTCCTTCTAACTTTGTGTTTCTGACCCTTTAATCCTTGAACTGGAATAAATTTTCTTGTTTCGAGTTGTTCTTGAGACTTAGCCTTTGAATATAAATATGAAGAAGAGCCTTTTTTTTACTTGTCAATGACTCATCCTAAGAGTCAATTCCTCACAGATGAGGAAAATCATTAATGGTCTTCTCCATGTTGTCCAGAAATCCAACTAACTTTTCCTCCTTTTCAATAGATTAGGAAAAGTCTTCTTCTTCGAAAGTCTATACAAGTTTTGATATTTGAGGCTCTTTATATTTTTATTTCAGCCTAGAGATCCTTCTAGCTTTTCAAACTATTTGAAGAGACCCCAAAGATGTATGATTTTCCATTTTTTTTTGTAAAATAAGTAAAAATTTATATTAACATACTATACAAAATATAGTGTTGTCTATCCGTATGTTTGTTACTCAGTCTGAAACCATGAAACTCATAGTTCTGAAATCCATATAACCTTTGAATCCTAATGCTCCTCCCCGAAGAAGGAAACTAAAGAGAACAATCATTCATCACTATCGAAAATAGAGAACAAAACTATGATAAACAACATCTACTGAATGTGTTCCAGTATACGACGACGCACAAATGTCTTGTGACTACACCCTTTATACAATAACCATCCATGATTCAAAACACATTAAAGAAAAAAAACTAAAAGAAACCTCCTTCCAGAATCCTCGACGAGTGTACCAACTGGAAATGGTACTCCCATCCCTCCATGCATGCCTCCATTGTTATCTGTAGTTTGCATATTCTCAGCCAAACCTGCATCGAAATAACCTATCCTGGGAAGATATGGGATCCTCAGTTACTTCCCAATAACATCAATTTTCATATGAATAAGATCACTCTGCTCATTAAACCCTTAATAACCTAGTAAAGAGTCAATGTCTTCTTGTATAGTCCTTTCCAAGCCCTCATCAAACTAGGGTCGTAGATCCAACTCTCCAACATCAACTCCTCCAGTGAAGGCACATTCTCTAAAACCTCCTTCCAAAATCCATTCTCCAACATTTCTAGGTCAACCTTGATATATGGGGGAATGGTCACTATGTTTTTCAAGCTTCTTACATAGCTCAGGTATTCTCTCAACTACCCTGACATTTCCTTAGGTTTCCCTCCTGTTCATAATTTTGGGTTGGCTCTATTATGAGGGTGGTAAAAACCAAGAAAATTACATCACCCAAAGCCTCACCACCTCAGTTCATCGTTCCTCTTAGACTCTCTCTTATTTTCAAAGGTTCATAAAACACCCCTATACTATCCTTCAACATATACCATAACCTGAAAACCAAATTTAATAGGATTGGAGATGGACTTACCATATATTTTGATGTGAATTTACTATCATGGCTCTCCAAGCCATCACAGATCCCCTTCCTTTCCATAATTATCTATGGCCAAATCCATCCTATTGTTGTACCAACACCAATTTCCATTACCACTCTTATATGCACTCTTGTATTGCATGGACATAGAATATCATCCACACGTGCTCTCCCATTGGGTTAATCCTTCTCCCTTTTTCCTTCATTAAGAAAACCCATCCTACACGCATTCCACCGGTTGCATGCACGAGGAAAGCCATGATCCAAGAGGATATTGGTGGCCACCCACCTATTCCACTTGGACCCCCACCATTGTTTCTTTAAGTTTTCCAGTTTCCTTAATTGTAGCACAATTTACTATTTTTGGCAGTTTTCAGGTCTTAAAATTTTGGAGCCGTTTTGAGGCCCTAAACGACTCTTTTTCGGCATCGAATGGTCAAGAAAATATGATTTTGTTCTAGTCTTAAAATTTATTGTGTATGGATGTAGTCCTTGAATAGATCTTTATAACTATGTATCATTCACGTCAAACGGAGGTAGTATGCCAAAGTTACGACCCCGGGAAATTGATGTACCAAGTTACCCAACGGGGCCCACATTCTGGAGTTTCACCTCCTAGGGTTAGGTTTTTGGATGTGTAGGGTTTCCATTGTTTCTCAATAATATATAGGCCTTCGAGCCTCATTGTAACATAGATTTTAGAGGCATGTAGCTGCCACATTTCTTCTCAGAGATAAGCTACCAGCACTCTAACTAGTTTATTTCCATTATGTATGTAAACAAGTTTCAGTTCTTTGATTAATGAAATGAAGTGTTATTTCTGCTGCATATGTGTTTCTATGGTTATTTGTGTATTCTGTTGCGTTCCTGCATAAATCTGGATCAAGCCATGTGCCTTCACCACCTTGAATCACCCGCATCCAAGGAAGTAAGATTAAAAGTTTCTAAATGATTACAATGCCTTATTGTCTTAGGATATGATAGAATGACCACATGTCCTTCCCAATACCTTAGCTTCCTTTTTATTTCTATATTAGCCATATGATCTGCCAATTTATTACCAACTCGCTTGACATGGTTGGACATAAGTCTATGACCACCCCTTAGACTAGTGACAATATTTTCTATATGACAAGCCAATCTCTAGTGGGATGATACTTTCACAACCGGTTTCCCAGCTTGTTAGTTTTCCACCATATTGACGATAACCCCATATTTCCTTCTAGAATGGGTCAGAGAGAATGAGTTGAAATAACACTGTTAATACCATAGATATGGCCCTCCAATTCTTCCACATTATTCAAATCCCTGCCAATGTATACTTCGAACACCCAAATAATTTATCCTTTCTGATTGCAGACAAACCCTTTGAAGCCTTCCTGTCCTGGGTTACATTTCAAAGCACCATCAAAGTTGAGATTAAAGATTTCCACCGGAGGTGTGGAACAGTACCCGATATTTTCCCCACACCTTGGGATGATATGAGGTTTTCCAATATATGCCAGAATTTCCAAAATTCCCCAATCTCTCAGGATTCTTACCTCATTTCCTTTGGATTGACTGAATTCACTAAGCCATGTAGAAAGACTAGGGTTTTCTAGTATATGAAGCTCAATTTCATGTCAGATTTCATCACTGGTGTGGCTTGTGTCTTTGAAAATTATCTAGTTCCACTCTTTCCAAACTTCCCATAAGACGAAACCAGGAAATAGTTACCATATTCTGTTAATGAAAGGATTAGAGAACGATTTGTCAATCCACTCTATAATAGACTAATCTGGCCTTCCTCTTATCATGTCTGATTTTTTGCATATTTTTGTCCCCTTATCCTATATTGCATATGAGAAGGAGCATCAATCCTCGTGGTGATTGATCGTTTACTCCTCAAATTAGCATAAGCAACATCTCGTAGGCCCTATACAACCTCTTTTTGTTTTAGATTCTCCCCCATTAAAATTCTTCTTTGAACAACCATCCATAAAAATGTGGCCACTTTGGGCCATAAATTCGCCTTCTAAATATTTTTCCAACCAAGAGTTTCTTCTCTCTCTTTACACCCCGCTCTTATGTAGTATGATTCCTTAACTAAAAATAACCAATTCACCTTGTACCCCCATCATAGCTTATCATCTTCCTCAATCATTGTTACGATCCACACTTCTAACTCTTCCCATATTTCTTTGCATCTTTCACCTCCACTTATTGCTTTCCACTCTTTCTTATAACTCCAGTTTCTGAAATCATTCCCACCTTGAGTCATGTCCCAATAATCCTTGACTTTTGGTACCCACGTGGACATAGTCAATATCCAAGTACCAGTCACCTCCCCTATTCTAGAAATTTGGGGAAGTTTCTGCCACAAGTCCTTCCAAAAGTCCACAGAGTCCCCCTTCCCAATCTCCTAGAAATTGTGGTCCTGTATAAGGTCCTTTCCTTGCTTTTTCGATTTCCAGACATGTGACCTGTTCAGAAGGTCATTATATATTATAAGGTCTTTTATCTCCCATCCATTAGCATATTTAAAGTGCCACAATCTTTCCCAAGTTTCATCCTCATAAGAGACCCAACACCTTCGAATATTTGCTCCCATTACCCTACCGGTGAATTTAGTGTAAGGTTTGTCATTATACCAAAATATACAGATGTTGATGAACATTTGAAACCCAACACAAGGTCCTATCACTAGGAAATTCCTAGAGGTGCGACGTTTATACCATGCTATTGTACCGATACTCCAACACCCCCCCTCCAGCGTAGCTCAGGGGAATTGAACCTAATACCTATGCTCTGATACCATGTAAGGTTTGCTGTTACACCAAAAACTGTAGATATTGATGAACATTTGAAACCAAGCACAAGTCCCTATCACTAGGAAATTCCCAAAGGTGAGGCGGTAATACCATGTGTTTGTACCAATACTCCAACACCCCCCCTCCGACGTAGCTCGAGGAATTGAACCTAAGACCTCAAATATGATACCATGTAAGGTTTTTCGTTACACCAAAACCTATAGATGTTGATGAACATTTGAAACCTAGCACAAGGTCCTATCACCAGGAAATTCCCAGAGGTGCGACGGTTATGCCATGTTGTTGTACCGATACTCCAACACCCCCCCTCTAGCATAGCTTGGGGGAATTGAACCTGATACCTATACTCTGATACCATGTTAAAATTTCTGTGCCATTAGATCATCAAGCGATGAGTCCAAATTGTTATGCAGTGAAAGAGGAATGAAAATACACATTGAATAAATAAAATCTCACAGGAAACAGATGAGTATAGCTCAGATAATTAGTAATTACAGTATCATGTTCATTAAAGAACCCAGTGTTACAATGGTGTTACATAGGGAGGAATTTGAATCATTAGGGATGAATTTGAATCCACGAACTATATATAAATGTATCTAACTGCATGGATAACTAAACATGTCTAAATAATTATCAGAGTTAAACTGGCTAACTCCAGATGTCTAATCTAGTCTCTCAATAAGTTATAATAAGTTAAACCAATCTAACTACACTGGTAGATGAGAAGTAGGTGAGAACTAGAGCCTTCCCACATGAAGCCATGCATAAATGGCCCTAACTGAATTGGAGGAGAACAAACGGAATGTAATTGAAGAATAACTAAGCCTAACTAGTTACCAACTTCTAGCAACTGAAGGAGGTTGGTGCTGACACTCCTAGTGGCTCTTAAAATGTAGGGATTGGTCTAGGAGGCACCTAAAATGATGCATGCAAGTGCAGTCAGCTCCAATTAGCCTCTATCGGTGTTCCCCACACTCTAGTGATTGTTACATGTATCCCCATTAATCCAGGTGGACCCAGTGGTACTAGTGGACCCAATAATAATCAAAAGACTCCTAAGTTAGGAAAATATAATCTAATAGACAGTTCGGACAAGGGAGAATTATAAAGCTTAACATTTAGGATCTCTCAGACCCAACCCATGCTAGGTCTTGGGAAGGAAAATGGTGTCCCAATCCACTAAAGCCCATTTATGTTTGTGATCATATCCCCCCCAAAGAAAATACCTATGGATCTGGAGAATTTGTCTGAGCAAAACTATTGGAGAAACCATAATAAAGAATATATACAACATTAACTGGAGCACCATTATAACAAGGATGAGCCTGCTTGGGAAATTCATTGGGTGATAGACCCAACTATCTAAATTTTTCTTCATTTGATCCAACAGATCACACCATGACACATGAAGGATAACCGATTCAGATAAGCAATCATCAATATATTTGGACAGAAGGGATATCTTCTGGAATCTAAGAATCCAAAGGATGTTCTT
Organism: Pseudotsuga menziesii; assembly: GCA_001517045.1. NCBI lineage: Eukaryota > Viridiplantae > Streptophyta > Pinopsida > Pinales > Pinaceae > Pseudotsuga > Pseudotsuga menziesii. The sequence goes on from LPNX011022210.1 coordinate 217,433, forward strand.
CTTAGAAATCCTCATCGTGTTGAAGAAAAAAATATGAGACTTCTCCTCATTGACCTTCAATTCTAATGCCTCATAGAAAATATTGAGAACTCTTTTCATTATTTTAGCTTCATGAACCAACGCATGTCCCATTAACATAGTGTCATCCATGAATTTCTTATGGGACTGTGCTGGGACATTTGGGTGTAGGATTAACCCCCATAGGATATGATTCTGGATCATTGCTTTGATGGTTGTTCCAAGTCCCTCCATGAACAAAATGAAGAGAAAGGGAGATAAAGGCCCCCCTTGGATTATACCCATAGAGGGATTGAAAGGATCATAGGGAATACCATTAACCAAAACTTAGAAAAAATGCAAAGAAACCTAGTTGTGGATCCAAATAACCACCTCCCTACTAAAACCAAAGGCAAGCATCATCTCCCTCATATATTTCCACCTGAATTAATCAAAATCCTTAGCCATGCCAATTTTTAGCATCATGCCAGGTTTCTTGGTTACGGCAAGAGAATGGAAAACCTCATGAACTAGAATAATTCCATCTATTATTTAACAGTCTTCCACAAACCTATATTGTTAAGTGGAAATCAAGTTTAGAAGGAGGCGTTTCAACCTATTGGGGATGACCTTTGAAATAATCTTATAAATCACATTACAAAGTGAAATAGGTCTGAACTTACCTGGATTGTTTACGCCTTCACTCTCAGGGATCAAAGATAGAAACATTGCATTTAAATCTCCCAACACTTGTCCAGAATATCGATAATCCTCCACAATATGCCAAACCTCATGTCTGATCAGATCCCAAAAGTGGTGAAAGAAGTTAACAGTAAAACCATCAAGACCAGGAGAATTTTCGTCCTCCATATGATTATCCGCCTCCTCTATCTCAACAAGGGGGATCACTCTCATAAGGATCTCATTTTGGTCTTATGAAACCAAGTGTGGGATGTGGTAAGTAATATACTCAATACCTTTGGTTTTGTCAAGAATGAACTCCTTCATGAGCTCGTTCTAGCAGCAGACGAATTCTCCTTCGATATCCTTTCTCCTTTCCAGCCACTCATTGTACTTTGCTTTTTGGTAAGCAATCCTATTCCTTCGTCGATGTTGAATGGTTGATCGGTACAAGAAGGATGTGTTGCGCTCTCCCTCTTTGAGCCACTTATTCTTTGAATTTTGTTTCCTAATATATCCTATTGGGCCTCCCTTAACTCCAATTTCTCCAAATTTTGTTCCAGTTCAAAACATCCCTCATCCCTTTCAACTGGATTTCCTCTAAACGTGCTCTGAGGCCACGTTTCTCATCAAAAATATTTTTGAATAAATTCCTATTCTAGATTCAGATTTTAGCTTTGATACTTTCATTTTCTGCTAGAAGGAGTACATAGATGAGCCAATGATTCCCTCCTCCTCACTCCACAATTTCTCCACCACCATTCTAAAATGAGGGTGAGTGAACAAAAAATCCTCAAATCTAAAGGGTCGCCTCCAGTCTTCCCCCTGTAGACCCCATGAGAAATAGACCATCTAGATATAATATCCCACCATTGGGATGAACCAGGTTTGAATACCCCCCCCCCCCACTAATCACAAGACTTTCAAAAAATAGGAATATGCCCAGTTGTGAGGCTATGTGCCTCTCCCCCCCTTGCCTATTATTCCAAGTGAAATTCAGGTTGTTGGTTCTTATATATACAAGTTTGAGATCCTCGATCATTATCCTGAATGAGAGACGTGCAGGCTCCATGATTCTATGACCTCCTTTCTTCTCCTACATGGGAGTGATCATGTTAAAATACCCCCCTATTATCCAATGTTGTCCGTTCACCCAAGAATGAAGGAACACAATTTTTTTCGATGAAATCTATCTTGAGGGGGTGAGTTTGTGGACCATATACATTGGACATAATATCGCTCAGTCAATCCCAACACTTTGACTTCCCTAGTAAAATTTCTGTATGAAGACAAAAAATTATCAAATATGATGGATCTAAGGTTCCAAAGGGTCACCAGTCCTCCTAACATTCCCCCAGCTCCAACATCTGCTACAACCTCATTGTCTCTCCAAACACTCTAGGAAATCCTACCCATAGCCTCCACCGAGCAGTTGGTCTCCAGATGAAATACCATCATTGTTTTCTCTCTTATTTTTTTCTTCAACATTCTAATCTTCTGGGGACTACCAATGCCCCTTACATTCCATGTCATAATCTTCATTGAGATAATCCCTTCAGAGTTGCTTTTATCATCTGGTATTGGCCTGAGTCCACCAACATAGCTCCAACCTCAAAAATTCTTTGTCGATTGGTTCTCCTTCCCCATTTCTCTAAACTTTCCTTGAACCACCTCTTATTCTACTTGATTTTACCTCCTGTGATCCCAAGGGATTTCGATTTAGTCATATTTAGGATGGCATCTTGTAACAATTGGAATTGCTAAGCAGAAAAATACCCTTCTTTCTTGTTCATGCATGTGTATTCCATTTTATCCAAATCCAATTCTCCCAACTCAATATCTTCCTCTTCATTTTCCATCTCCACATCTCCATAGTCCTTTTCTTTGGAAACCTATGGACACTCTATCATGTTTTGATCCTTGTTCCTCAGATCGCTATTGTGCCTCCTTCCACCTTGGGGATCATATCCTTGAGCATGGAACCATTCTCCAGAAACTGATTCAAATATTCATAACAATTGGAGATCATAGGTGAGGCTGTGGTACCCCCACCATTTCCTTTATGCCCTTTCCTTCACCTCTAGGTAACCTTGGTATATCCCTCCTTATCTACTTCCTCCTTTTGCTTTCCAAAAGCTCGGACCCCTTCTATGGGAATTCTATGAAAACATGCCCATGCATGTGACATATCCTACAATGGAAAGGAACATGCTCGTAATCCAGAGGTTGAACCCAATCCTCATCCTCCTAAGTGAGATTAATTTCCTTAGGCAAGTCCTTAGATATTTCCATATAGACACAAATTCTCACATACGATGTATAACAAGCTCTCTTGGTATGCTATGAAACTTTCACAAATTCACCCAATGTCCCACCTATATCTGCCAAGATATCATGCTCCCAATATTCACAAGGGAGGGAGTACAACCTGATCCAAAAGGGAGCATGTTTTAAATCTTACTTCTCAAAATTGAAGGGCTCGCACCAGGGTATCAATAACAGACCCACCAAAAAATAGAAATAGGGTCCCCCTTCAAAAACTCTATCTTTGTCTTCCATGTTAAAGGAAACCACTGTGAAGAAACCCCTTGATCCCTACAAAATATCATAGTTCCCTCTGGGTTTCCACACCCCTTCAACCTTGAATCCATTTGACTAGATCCTTCCCGTTTGACCATACCCCCTGAAATTTTCCTATTAGTGCATGTTCTTTCATGTATTCAATCCTACCTCTATTCTTTTTCGACTTGTTATGCAAATATGGAATACCTTTGGATTTCGGGATACATCTTCCCATGCCTTCCATCCCCTTGCTTCTGTCCATTCCATATCGTTTATCTCTTGTGGAGTTTTCCCCTCCTTCCATTCCCATGTCTTCATTGTCAAACTTCTCCAGTGAACCATACACTTGATTTCTATTCGGCGAGGGTGGATCTGCCTCCCCCTATCGTCGATACCATTGTTTGGCATTTAGATCTTCATCACCACCAACCCCCAACTCCACTGCACCAAACCCTAGCCTTCAATCCCTATTCACTCTAGAATCCATAAGTTCCATTTCTCTTTGTCTAATTTTCCATTTTCCACCTATTTCCTCTATAGAATTTTCTAGATCAATAACTTCTTTATTTTTTGAGGATGGATCAAGAATAGCCTTGCATTTAATCTATACTTCTTAAGTGTTCTAGTGAAAGGTATCCTCAATGAATATCCATGTGCTAAGTCTAATTTTTTCCTAGAAACACTTTCTTGTTTTCTTTTCTTGGAATAATTTTCTAAGGGCTCAGTTATTTCAGAATTTTCATCTTCATAAATAAACCCTTCTTTTACAACAACTAGCTCAAAAACTATACTCACATATTTCTCCTTCTTATATTTTCTATAATAGTCAGTTTCCACTTGCCTTTTGTGATGAGGAAACTTTAGAATACACCTAGGTACGTCTATCTTTCTGTGAGATAGAACCAACTCAGCTTTGAACCCTGATAAGAAAATAAATTTAGCCCATGTTCAGTTGACTTTTCCAAGTTATTCAAGGATCAACAACTTGATTAGTGCTTGGTGATAAATAGTATGTTGTGATTTTGTAGGGTTGGATCTAAGTTTCTTTAACATTTTGGTGAGGCTTCTGAACAAGAAGAAAGAAGTGGAGAATCACCAGTAATATGCAGTAAAAATTGTATTTGATACAAATATACAAATGAATATAAAACTTTCCATGTAAATAATGGTTGAATCCAATATAGAAGCTCCTTCCATTCTTGCTTTAAACAAACCCTAGGTAGACCCTTTCTCCAATCAAGATCTTGAAAATTTGGCGTTAAAAATTGATTGCAACTTTAAAATAAGAAATTTTGGCATTCAACCCAACGCTCCTCTACAACTGGAAACCTTCCTACTAGAATAATGTGGCTTCTGTCAATGAAAAATTCAAATCCCCTATCTTAGCAATTTGGCCATCAAAATTTACTACAAAGGATTTAGTCATGGCATCATGATATACATGCAACATTTGAAAAAAATATAACCACCCTACAGCCCTAAACTTATCTCTGAACTCAGTATATGCCTCAATAATCTCTACTCTAATGGGTTCACCTCGCTTTAGCTGGCCACTAGGATTTAAGGTTGACGTGACTACGAGGTGTTGAAACTACAACAATAATAAAACATTAAAACTCTTACCCGTTGGAGACATAAATTATTATGAGATTCCAAAACATAAAATTTGAAATGTATGAAGAAACAAAATCAGAAACCCTATGCCACAACATCATTATAAAAAAGAATGTGTTGGTACAATTAAAACATCAATCACACCATTAATTTCAACACCTCATGGCATTCAATCAGTGAAATCCCAATGTCAATTATTTAGCAAAACTTTAGTATTACTACAGAGTTCACAATTTTGTAGCGATAAACCCTAAAATTCCTTAAGCTCTGCTGCATAATTGATTTTGTATCCTTTTATGGCTAGAAACAACTAGTTCCACTACAAAATTGGCATTCATCTCCATGTAGAAGCCCGTTGCTAAATTAACTTCTTGTTTCTGCAAAATAACTTGAAACTTCACAAAGGATTATATGGACACAAAGAGAATTCAAAAGGGGCCTTTATCCTTTGTGAATAAATTATGCGGAAGTGTAGAAATCCCACTAAAGAAACCTTCCTCTATCCATAAATACCCTCCTCAGATAATGTTCTCTTCCACTAAGTAATAATTACATGTTTTAATTTGGGAACTTCCAAGAAGTCCCTCCTAAAGCCATGCATTCATCCTCTAGGTAATACTAGAAAAGGTAAATATGGAAATTCTCCAAAAAATCACCCTAAGTCATGTGCTCTAGATCTTATATTAAAATTATGGTGTATCTCCCAAAAATTCAACTATGTCAAGCTATAAGGTGGGTGCTCAATTCTCAAGCCAATAAAAAAACATGCACAATTTCGACAACTCACATGAGAACCACTCAAGTATTACTAAAATATCTATGAAACAAAATGTTATTAAATGCTAATTGAGATTAACCTTAGTTTTTATGATACAATAATATCTCACCTTTCTTTTCACAGGAAATTATTAGAGTGTCATATTTCTCATGTCTCTAGGCAATTATGAGTCTTCTTTTATAGCTATAACATAATCTATATTAGTTCATATTTGTTCCCCAATGCATCTATCTAGGGATCAAGTGGGGATGCCATTCTTACGCTTGGAAGAATTTTTGTTTACTCAACAAAAGAAACATGGAAGGTCCCTTGAGAAGATACACATGGAATCATGGACACCATTCATTTTTAAGAAATCTCATTATAGTTGTTGTTCAATTATTTTAAAGAAATATCATCATAGTTTCCTTTTTCTTCTATAAATTTTTCTCTATGCTAGAATAAAACAAACTTTATTGTCACGTCATTGAGGTTTGAAAGCCACTACACAATAACCTTCCCCATCAAGGTAAGCACATAAAAAATGGTACCACAGATTGTAGCGTAGCTTAAATACAATGGTAGTGCAATGAGAATGATGTTTGAGATTATTTTGTTGAATACAAAGAACTAAATGTTCCATTGCATCAAATATGCATGAAATAAGCCATTTTTCCTTTGGGTAACAAGACACTTGGATCTCTCTTCTTATTGACAATTTTTACTCAGAAATTTTCTTCTTTATTATTCTTATATCTAGCCAGTCCATATAACAAAGAATGTGGTGGTACAATTCAAACATCAATTACACCACTGGATATGAAGATAATATTGGAAAATTATTAGCACTACAATTCTCTAATTTTCATGAGTACGCATGAGCAAGGAAATCCACTAAGTTCAACACCTCATGACATTCAATCGATGAAATCCCAATGTCAATTATTTAGTAAAAGTTTAGTATTTCTATAGACTTCACAATTTTGTAGCGGTATGTTAGATTTTTAACATTAAGCTAGCATATCATTAGGATCTTTAACTGAGACAACAACAAGCACAGCAATCAAACACAAGAGACAATGAACACAGTGTTTTTCCTCAGGGAAACCATAAATGGAGAAAACCTTGCAACTTCCTCAGAGATAGAATCAGCACCAAAAGTAAAACCCCAAAACAGTAAGATGATCTCCCAACAACAGTAACCTCTTTCTTCCTTGCCTTAGTGTCTTTCTCTTTCTCAGCTATGTGCTACAACTGAGTGTGGATGAGTGTGTGATAAATAGAGAGGCCAACTCTCTATTTATACTAATTCCCAACATGACTAAAACCCTACTAGGGCTAACCTCTCTAGGAGAGTCTAATAACCCTAGTGCCCCAAAACTGTGAGGACTTTAACCCTTATATAATAGGAGGGTTACCCCCAATGACTTGACATGACTTATTTACATTATAGATCCTCTCGATAGGAACATCGGGGCATGACATGACACAAGTACATCCCAGAATAAACATCGGGTTACAATAGATAAGAAATACAAGTGAATACATTCTGAAGTTACAATTACATCAACACTCCCTCTTAACTAGGAAGGTATTCTCTCGACACAATTATCATCGCTGGTCTTCTTCTCTGGATCATCTTGTCATATGCATCTTCAAGTCATCTTTGTGTTCAAGTCATCTTCATCTTCAATTCATCTTCATCTTCAAGTCATCTTCATATTTGGATCTAGATCATTACTCGATCTGGATCATCATCACTGGATCTAGATCGTCACTGGATCTGGATCATCACTGGACATCATCACTTGATCTGGATCATCACTCGATCTGGATCATCACTTGATCTATATCATCACTGGATCTGGATCATCACTCGATCTGGATCATCACTTCTGGATCATCATCACTGGATCATCACAGGTGCTATCTCATGATTCTTCTCATCACAGAAAGTTCTACAAAGCCAGCCCTTTTTCATGCTAGTTGTAGGCCTAGCCTCCATGTAGGTCTTCTTCAACGCTTATATATGACACCAAGTCAGAATGGCTCTCCCAGCACTTACATCTGACCTACTCATAAGAAAGGAACGCCCAACACTCACATCTGATCATATAGGAACCAATCCTATAATCACATTAGAAAGGCCCAACACTCACATTCACCAGCATGATAGGACACAACTACTATCATCTATGAAAAGGATTAACACTTACATCTGACCCACTCATTAGAAAGGCACAATACTCACATCTGACCTACTCGTCAGAAAGGCACAACACTCACATTTGACCTACTCGTCAGAAAGGCACAGCACTCACATCTGACCTACTCGTCAGAAAGGCATGCACTCACACCTGATCTTGCAGGAACCAATCCTACAGTCACATCAGAGTGGCCCCCAGTCCTAGATTGAGCTGCCTGGTAACTGATCAAGTGCCTCCATTCTCCCAGAGAATGGCAATAGCCCTTACATCTGACCTACTCGTTAGAATGGCCAGCACTCACATCTGACATGGGAGGAACCTAATCCTTTAACCATGACAGAATGGCTCAACCCTTACGTCTAATCAAGTGGGAACACATCCCTCTATCGCATCAGAATGCACATGCACTCATATCTGATCATGTGAGAACACATCTCACAGTCATATCAGAATGGCCCTCAGTCCCAGACTGAGTTTTCCTGGTACCTCACCAGGCAGCTCCATTCAAAGAATGACAATAGCCCTTATATCTAATCATGTAGGAACCAATCCTTTAGTCATATTAGAATGGCTCACCACTCATATCTGACATGGAAGGAACCAATACTTTCACGATGATAGAATGGCTCACGGACTCATCACTTCTCTTTGGAGGGAACCTTGATCTGGAGAACACCAAGCTTCTCCCTGAAGTACTCAAACTTCACCCTAGACAATGGTTTTGTCAACACATTAGCTATTTGTTCATTCGTCGCAACATACTGGAGCTTCACTACTCCCCTCTGCACCATATCCCTGATATAGTGATACTTGATATTGATATGCTTCAACTTGTCATGGAACACTAGGTTCTCTAACAACTTCACACAACTCTGGTTGTCGCAATATATACAAGTAGCATCCAACTGGAGATCAAATAAATCAGATAGTAGCTTCCTTAGCAATACTTCCTCACAACTAGAGGAACAAGCTGCGACATACTCTGCTTCACATGTACTCAGTGCCACATAGGATTGCTTCTTTCTAAACCAAGAGATCACACCTGATCCCATACTGAAGCAACATCTTGAAGTGCTCTTCTTATCAATGGCACTACCTACCCAATCTGAATCAACATAACCCTCCAGGTTAATCTTCTGATTCGACTCATACTTGAGCCCATAATTAAATGTACCCCTTAGGTACCTCAGAATATCCTTTGCAGCAATCAAGTGAACATTTCTCGGATCTGTCAAGAACTGGCTCAAGGTGTTCACAGCAAAGCAAATGTCGAGTCTCATGTTCATCATGTACATCAAAGACCCAATCATCTGATGATACATCATAGCATCAATTGACTCTAATGAAACATCGATCAATAGCTTCAGGTTCGATGCCATAGGTGTGGCCATATCCTTGCAGTCCATCATCCCAACCCTCTTCAGGATCTCTACTACATACTTCCCTTGTCTGAGGGATATTCCATCTACATTCTTCCACACCTCCATAACTAGGAAATAATGCATCATACCGAAGTCTTTCATTTCGAACTCGGCAACAAGCTTTCTCTTTGTATCAGCAATCAACCCATCCATACCTGTTACAAACAGATCATCTACATATAGTAGGAGCATGACTAGGTTGTCATTTTCAACCTTGTAGTAAAAATTGGAATCTGCTTTACTCTTAATAAAGCCCAAACTGGATAGAAAGCTATCAATTTTGCTGTACCAAGTCCTGGGTGCCTGTTTCAAACTGTACAGGGCTTTCTTCAATCTACACACATGAGACTCTCTGTCATGTGTCTCGAAACCGAGTGGTTTCTCTACATACACTTCCTCTTCTACTACACCATTCAAGAAAGCAGTCTTGACATCCATTTTGTGTATCTTCCATTTCATTACTACAGCCAAAGCATGTACTGATCTGATGGAAGTGTATCTGGCTATAGGTGCCAAAGTTTCTTCATAGTCTATTCCTTCTTTCTAGGAGAAACCACGAGCAACAAATCTTGCTTTATATTTTTCAATGCTACCGTCTACAACATGCTTGATCTTGTAGATCCATTTGGAAGTTACAACTGACTTCCCTTCTGGTCTTGGGACAACATCCCAAACATCATTCTTCATGATCGATTGGTACTCTTCGATCATAGCATCCTTCCATTCTTTATGTTCTGTCGCTTCTTCATAATTGGAAGGTTCTTTATCGATGAAATCACATAGTAATGCTACATACCCGGAGCAGGATCTGGTCCTCTTTCTTTCTCTGTGATTCTCTTCTAGAGCCCCATATCTTTCCGCACCTTGGATAATTTCTTGTACCCAAGCAGGTTTCCTCTTGTGAGGATTCTTCTCCTGAGGTGGATCTGCAGGAAGTTTGCGGTTCTTCAAATTCTCGATCTTCTTCTTGAGTTTCTTCGTTCATGGTTGTATCATGAATTTTGGGTGCTTATGCTTCTTCAGGTTCTTCAGCATGTCTCTTTCTGGATTTGTTGTAAGTTGTGTCTTCATCAAATGTCACATCCCTACTGATGTCAATCTTCTTGTATCCTGGTAAATATATTCTGTAAGCCTTCGAGCTTTCATATTATCCCACAAATATACCCTTCTTCCCTGAAGGATCTAATTGTGTTCTCTTCTCTTTTGGAATGTGTATGTACACAGGATAGTTGAATATTCTAAGATGGTTGATTTATGGTTTCTTGTCGGAGAAGACTTCTTCAAGAGTCTTGTTCTCGAGTACTCTGTGTGGAGTACAGTTTTGTACATACACCGTTGTTCTAGCAGCTTCTGCCCAAAGATGCATGGGCATATCTTGATCATGAAGCATAGCTCTTGCGGCTTCCATGATAGTTCTATTCTTTCATTTTGGAATCCCATTTAGTTGTGGATTATAAGGAGTGGACAACTCCCTCTTAATCCCTGAGTCTTTGCATAATTCTTTGAATTCATTTGACGTGAATTCTCCACCATTATTTGATCAAAAGGTCTTGATATTGTTTTCAGTGTGGTTCTCGATCAAGGCTTTGAATTCCTTGAACTTGCTGAATACTTCATCTTTGTTCTTCATGAAGTAGATCCATGTCTCTCTAGAAAAGTCATCAATGAAAGAAACATAGTATACATACATGCTTAGTGAACTTGATGACATTGGACTGCATACATCGGAGTGGATGATTTCTAATATTCCTTTTTCTTTGCTCTCGCTACTTGGAAGTGTCTTCTTTGTGTTCTTTCCTTTCGCACGTCCTTTGCAGACCCTATCATGTTTTGCTTGAATTTCTGGAAGACCTTCAACAACTTTGCTTGCAAGTGGTAGTGCTCTGTAATGCACATGTGCAAGACTTCTAAGCCAAATTTCATTTGTCTCTACTGTGTCATGGACCAAGGCTTGTTCTAGATGGTCCTTCAATTTGTATAATCCTCTTTCTTGTTCCCCAATTACTACTGCATCATCGATAGTCTTTTATTTTGGCCACATGATGACTTGACCATCTATGAATGCAACCCTCATTCATTTTGCATCCAATGCAAATATGGAGAGGAGGTTCCTCTTGAGTCCTGGTACAAACAATACTTCCTTCATTGTCATAGACTGTCCAGAGTCTAGCTTATAGGAGGATTCCCCACTACCTTTTATTTGATACTGGTAGTTATCTCCTAGCTTCACCTTGTGAGGTGATTGATGTTCTGAAAGATTCACAAAGGATTCCTTGAATCCTATCGTGTTTGGAAGCCCCACTATCTATAAGCCAATCATTGTTTCCATGAGTAATGTTTCCCCTAAGAGTGGAAATCAAAACATATTCTTCCTCGATTGAAGAATATTCACTTTCATATCTGGTTCTCTTTTATGAAGGTTCGTCATCCTCTGCAGCATGAGCATGATGTCTTCTCTTGTTTCCCTTCTTCTTGTGAGATACTTTTTTGTTTCTAGGACATTCTCTAGCATAATGTCCTTTCTCGTCACATGTATAACATTTGATCTTAGACAAATCTTTTCTAGAGTTATCTTTATGAAAGGACTTACCTCTGGGGTGATGAGAACTTCTTCTGGGTTTCTTGGAGTGAACTGTGAGAGCTTGATCTTCAGTTCCCATCTTTTCTTCTCGAGTTGATATTCGAGCTTTTTCTTGAGAGCACTCTTCCCATAGTCTGTTGAACTTGACTAACTTCTTTCTAGCACAGATTCCTTGAATAAAGGAGTCCCATGATATAGGGAGACCATTCAAGGTGGTCATTACAATCTCTACATTTTCCACTTCTTCCTCTACTGCTTCTAGTTGTTCCTTGATCTGAGAAAATCTTGTAAAGTAAGACTGGATTGTTTCTGCAGTCTGAATCTTCACATTCTTTAGTTTCTTTCTCAGAGTCATCTTTCAGTTTATGTTCTTCCCTTCAAACAATTTGGTTAGGGCATCAAACATAGCTTTAGGTGTCGTGAGGGAGTACACCTATGGTATGAGGTGATCCTTGATAGAATCAGCAATGATCCTCTTTTCCATAACCAATTTCTTCTTATGTAAGGCCTTTGCCTCATCTCTGGAACTGGAACCTCCTCACTAATATAGGAGTCCAACTCATTTTCTTCCAGGACCAGGGAGATCCTATACTTCCAGGCTCAGAAGTTATCATTTCCCTTGAGATTTTCGTCAAGGTTGGTATGATGAGACATCTTAACTAAGAACCTCAAATGGAAATACAAAATATTTAGATCTTACCAGGTCAAGATGTCGGATCTGGATTTGGAGCTAAAATCCTACAGTGCCGCTTCAGGAGCAGATTAGGGTTTTTCTTTTCGGGAGTTCTGTCCAACCAAATGCTTTGAATTTGATCCATAACTTCTATTTTAGGGAGGAAATCAATCCAGGATTAGGCTCACTGAAAAAATCCACTTCTATGAAAAGCCCTAATTTCCGGCAGTAGTGTCGAGTCCAAAACTGAAAAACCTCAAAATTGGATTCTGCTTCGACAGAAAGATGTGCCCTAAGGAGGAGAGTTATTCCAACCTTCTTTTGCTGAAAATATGTGGAGAGAGATCCGCAAATTAGGAATCCCTAGTTCCCACAATTGCACAGTGTCTTCTTCTCAGGTAAGCTCTGATACCATGTTAGATTTTTAACATTAAGCTAGCATATCATTAGGATCTTTAACTGAGATAACAACAAGCACGGCAATCAAACACAAGAGACAATGAACACAGTGTTTTTCCTTAGGGAAACCATAAATGGAGAAAACCCCGCAACTTCCTCAGAGATAGAATCAACACCAAAATTAAAACCCCAAAACAGTAAGATGATCTCTCGACAGCAATAACCTCTTTCTTCCTTGCCCCATTGTCTTTCTCTTCCTAATCTATGTGCTACAACTGAGTGTGTGATAAATAGAGAGGCCAAATCTCTATTTATACTAATTCTCGACATAACTAAAACCCTACTAGGGCTGACCTCTCTAGGAGAGTCTAATAACCCTAGTGCCCTGGAACTACGGGGACTTTAACCCTTAGACAATAGGAGGGTTACCCACAATGACTTGACATGACTTGTTTACATTATAGATCCTCCCGATAGGAACATCAGGGTATGACGTGACACAAGTACATCCAGGAATAAACATCGGGTTACAATAGATAAGAAATACAAGTGAATACATTCCGAAGTTACAATTACATCAACATGGTAAACACTAAAATTCCTTAAGTTCCGCTGCATAATTGATTTTTAGCATTTTATGCCTAGAAATAACTAGTTCCACTACAAAATTGGCATTCATCTCCATGTAAAATTCCATTGCTAAATTAATTTCCCGTTTCTGCAAAATAGCTTGAAACTTCACAAAGGACTGTATGGACACAAAGAGACTTCAAAAAGGGCCCTTATCCTTTGTGAATAAATTATGTGAAAGTGTAGAAATCCCACTAAAGCAACTTTCCCCTATCCATAAATACCCTCCTTAAAGAATGTTCTCTTCCACTAAGTAATAATAGCATGTTTTAATTTGGGAACTTCCAAGAACTCCCTTCCGAAGCCATGCATTCATCCTCTAGGTAATACTAGAAAAGATAAATATGGAAATTCTCCAAAACTTCACCCTAAGTCATGTGCTCTAGCTCTTATATTAAAATTATGTTGTATCTCCCAAAAATTCAACCATGTCAAGCTAGAAGGTGTGTGCTCATTTCTCAAGTCAAGAAAAAAAACATGCACAATTCCAACAACTCACATGAGAACCACTCAAGTGTTATTGAAATATCTATGAAACAAAATGTTATTAAATGCTAATTGAGACTCACATTAGATTTTATGATACGATTGTCTCTCACCTTTATTTTCACAGGAAATTATTAGAGTGTCATATTGCTCATATCTCTAGGCAATTATGAGTCTTCTTTTATAGCTACAACATAATCTAGACTAGTTCATATTTGTTCCCTAATGCGTTTATCTAGGGATCAAGTGGGGATTTCATTCTTACTCTTGGAAGAAGTTTTGTTTGCTCATCAAAAGAAACATGGAAGGTCCCTTGAAAATATACACATGGAGTCTTGGACACCATTCATTTTAAGAAATATCATTATAGTTGTTGTTCATTTATTTTAAAGCAATATCGTCATAGTTTTGTTTTTCTTCTATAAATTTTTGTCTATGCTAGAATAAAACAAACTTTATTGTCACAGCATTGAGGTGAGTGTGAGGTCAAGTTTTGAAATCCACTACACAATAACCTTCCCCATCAATGTAGGCACATAAAAAATGGTACCACAGATTGTAGCATAGATTAAATACAATGGTAGTGCAACGAGAATGATGTTTGAGATTATTTTGTTGAATACAAAGAACTAATTGTTCCATTGCATCAAATATGGATGAGATAAGTCATTTTTCCTATGGGTAATAAGACACTTGGAGCTCTCTTCTTATTGGCAATTTTTACTTAGGTATTTTCTTCTTTATTGTTCTTATATCTTTCCATTCCATATACTTAATTTGCATTTTTATAGTGTCTTGAATAATAATTTGGTTTCAGGAACTAGTGGTTAGTGTTTTAGAGAAACCTATAATTGAAACTAATTTTCTATAATCATCTTAGGTTTGGGTCTTGTATTATAAAGGTCACTTTGATGTTTTATTGCATATCCATTCACATGTGGATACATACAATTTGACAGACAATACATGGGTGGGAAAATTTGATATGCCAAAGGATATGGCACATTTTTATTTAGTAATCGCAATAGTTGGGCTCAATATATATATTGTAACAAGGAAATATAGGCCACAATGTAAAGGACCTACATACAATAACTTTGTTTTGGACATAAAGACCAAGAAATGGTCTAAGCTGCCTCCACTTCCTATCCCAAGGTATGTAAGTGGTTTGTTTTTATTTATCTTCATATCTTATCATTTCTTTAGCAATTTTCAAAACTTATGTTATCATCTCCATTTATAATTTAGAAGACTAAAAAAGAATTGTATTAATTGCAATACCCTCCACAAAATGTATTGTGGGATTGTAGTTGGTTTGGAAATTTTTGTTCATGAGATGACCAATATGCTACTTTGAGTCATAGTGGATGCATTTGATAACTCTATATTCCAAATTTTACGAAGAAACATGTGAGAAAGATCTCTCCTTTTGTGGTTTTGTTTCAAACTACTTAGCATTTTATAATCATTCATTTTTAAGCAAACCTACTTTCCATGGGTTAAAGAATTATATTGTTGTAGCATATAATACAAGTATTAAAGAAATAATGTATGTTTTACCTTTTTTTATGTTGTTAAATTAGATTGATGGAAAGTGTAAGGTATTTAGTTTTTTTAATGTAGTTAAATAAGATTGATTGAAAGTGTAAGTTTTTAAACTCGAGACCAAGATCCAAGCATTCATAGCAAACATTGAGATCCAATGCATCAAGGAAGCACTCACACAAAAGTGTCATAGGAGGAGACCACATGCAAAAATAGTACACTGCGTGTCATGAAATACTGTATATAATGATATAGAAAGAGTAGTGAAATGGTTTTGTCATGAGCATGTGGGATACTATCCCTGCACAAAATAGAGTTTATATATGACATTATTATTTTAATAGGTGAAAAACATTTTTGCCAATTCCCTTGATCTTACCTCTTCGAAATTTTAAAAGATGTCACTTGGATTAATGCATTTTCTATGATTGTTCGCTTAGACTTTGTGAAGTTGTGAAGTTCCTCTAAGTGAGGAGATGTAGTTTGAGGGGTATCATCATGTCAATCATAGAAATTCTTCCCTTTTCCTTATCGTCAAGTTGTGGTTGAAATGGGATGTTTCCATGGGACCATGTTGCTAACCTCGTGGTATTGCTGGTTATAATAAACATTAGGAAAAATCCTAAGCCCAAATAGAGTAAAAAGTGGAATTGTTGGGTTAGCATGGACGATTGATGCTGCTCTATAATGTTTAAGGATAAACATAACCCATCACCATCATCCATGGTCATTAAAGCATGCATGCCTCTTAAGCCTAATTAAGTATCTGCTAATCAGAGAGCAACAAGTATTATTATTACCACTAACAAGCGTGTATAATTGTCGATTATAGGAACAAAAGAAAAAGCTAGATGAACGATAAACAGAACAAAGACACCCACTATAGGACCACATAGCCTAAGCGACCACTATTTCGCTCGCTACAATTATAGATGTGAGCGTTTTGAATTTGTTGTGTTCATGGGCGAGGCAATACAATGATGGATTGACCACAAGTCCCTAGATAGATTGTTTATCACAGAGAGAGACAGATAGATAAAGAAAGAAATCCCATCTCTACCCACACTGATCTGTTTGTTATAGGGGAATCATGGATGGAAGCCTTTTGCATCACGAGTTTGTAGTATATTAATCGAATGCTTTAAGGAGGCGTGATAATCTCTCAGAGCCGTTTAGAATTTCATAATGGTGCTAG
The DNA here is from genome assembly GCA_001517045.1 of Pseudotsuga menziesii. NCBI lineage: Eukaryota > Viridiplantae > Streptophyta > Pinopsida > Pinales > Pinaceae > Pseudotsuga > Pseudotsuga menziesii. The sequence continues at coordinate 234,181 of LPNX011022210.1, forward strand.
GTCATAGTACTATACTAGATATCATAAAGAAAATGTATTTCATCGATGGTGAGGTAAAGGGCCTTGTGATGAAATGGCAAGTTGCCATTCAAATTGTCCACTTACTTTCACTAGTTACGTCTTGTTTGTTGGCTAGGTCACACACCAAGCTAAGTAGGTGTTATATCACTATTAAATTTATATATAAAAAAGAAACATCTTACCACAATTAGTAACCAACAAATCTACATAGACTAGAGACAATTGGAAAGCACACTTGGTTGATGAAGAACCACGCTAGTATAAGTTATTACACAACCAACCATTTCTACTGTGATTACATAGTTGAATGTAGCCATTCAATAAAAATCCAAGCTTACACATATCTTGATGGGTCAACCATGGGTTTTTGGACTTGTGGCATTGTTGAGGCCTTCTTTTGTGGCTTTCAGCCACACTTTTATTGGCCTACTTGTCTCTAACATGCTGCCTACTATATGGTGAACATAGATTTCCTTCTATGTTTCTTTCTAAGTAATCTCTTGTCATATTTGCATACACTATTATTAGCAATTGCACTAGAAGGTGCAATGGAATGCTGAAAGGAAAAATAAAATAAACGACGAGTTGAAGTGAATTCAATGACACAAATGAAACAAACTTGAAGGTGAATTCAGTGACAACAACAACAAAAAATAAAACCATGAATAAAAGAAAAACACAATATGTAATCAAGAAAAAAAATAGAATGTCCAAATCATAAACTATTAAATATGATTTGAAAAAAATCATAAGCCGCTTATATAGCTTGATGTGTTGGGGTTTGCGAAGAGACACCTTGTAGAGTTTTACCTTATATATATTAACTTATTAAGGCATACTAAATTATGTCATATCACCACCCATACCTGTCATGTTGTACATCAATTCTCCAAATTCCAACTTTCTCTTTGACTCCAACATTTTATTACAACTGCTAATACAGAGGAAAGATAAAAATTGATAATTCTTCTACATGAATCCATGTAGAGGGATGTGTTTATATATTTTCCATGTTAATGGGTTGCTCCAGTTTTAATTGCTGGAGAAAATGTGTTGGCAAAAACAGTTATGAACATCTTGCACAATTAAACTCTCAAATTGAAACTAAACATATAGCAATTCAAACCAGCAGTAAATCCACTGTCAAATATTTGCAAGACAATTTATTTTTGTTTTAAGATCATTAAAGGGACTGTATAAATTACATCTATGGACTAGAAATTAACGACAAAAATTAAAAATTACAAGGATTAAATTTCCCAGAATTGTTTGATTTTACGAGATTGCATTGAGGATTAAGGCCAGTTAGAAATTATTGTTATATGTATGGAACCTCCACTTAAGAGTCTTAAGGGAAAATGTTTATAGTTTAGAAGAGATGCAATCACGAGAGTGTAGGGAATATACATACAAAAATACTGCTTTAGGCAATCCCAATTCAGGAATAAAGAAGATAGAGTGAACTTACAATTTGAGCACATGGAGAATAATGCTCCCTCCTGAACCTCCTCCACCCTTCAATCCTCCATCTCCTTCGTCAGCACTAATAGATCCATTGACATTCAAAATGTTCCTTACAATGATCTTGAGACGCCCACCTCCCCCACCACCGAATTCACCTTCCCTACTTGTCCCACCCCTTCTTCCATAACTCTAGGATTTAGTAAGAGTAGACCAAGCATAAGCATCTCCACCCCAGGTATCTTCTGGATCCTTGCCATCACCCTTAATGAAACAAGCACGCACCTTTGCCTCCATGACCTCCACCTGCACCATCAACACCAAGTGGCGTTCCACTTGTTTGCGGGGGGGGGGGGGGGGGACCCCCCCAACNAAGAGATGCATACTCGGCAAATAATAAGTCCCCTGAGATATTAATACTGATTAGACAACCCGCAAATGGGCAGCCTACAAAAACATGTGATAGAATCTCTAAATTTCCTTCTCCAATAATTAACACATCATTGTCAAACTGAAAGCTAGTGTTAAGATGACAAGTGGTATTCAATAACCCAATTCCTCTCAATTTTTCTTCACATAAAAGTAATTTCTTTATGTCTTGAAAACCACATTTCCAATGTCACGCATACTTTCAATTTGACCATCAAATTCCTCTCAATTCTTCTTCACAAAAAATTAATTTCTTTATGTCTTGAAAACCACAGGATAAATTTCCACTGTCACACATACTTCCAATTTGACCATCTCCAAGAATTCCAGAAAAATCGTTCAAGATGACAGATTTTTTCAATACCACATACTCGTGTCTAAAGACCTTGATAAGTGGACTACCATAAGTAAGGCCAAGCAAAAAAATGATAATGATCTCTAGACAAAATTCCCCAAGTAAAATGGCCATACCGCCAGTCCAAACACATAAATAACTATGAGTATTAAAGGGGGGATATCTACACTTTGATGGTGATTTGAAATTTTTCATGAATTTACTTCATGCACTGAAGAAGACCTCATGGAATATTCTCATTTTAGAACAAGCCAACCTACACTGACAAATGTAGAGCTTTCCTTTCCTAGTTCATGTAGCTTTTTTCCAAGTTCAAAGGAGCCGGCATGAACAAAGCATATTCTCCCGCCGCTTTGTTTCACACATGTTTAATGCACCTCAGCACAGGCAAAATCAAAGTAATTGAAATGCTATTCATTATCACAGTTTTCCATGGCATGGAAAAAACTAATCTCATAAAAAATAAGACTCCAATGTGTTGTTTGTTGAATTTTAGCATTAGCATAAATACTTAAAAAAAATTGCAGATCAACTTAGATAACAAATGATAAGTGCAGTAAAAATCACATCAACACAATGGACACATGAACACAAGATTTTTCACTGGGGAAACCTTCAAAGGACAAAAACCCCAAAAAGAATTAGTAGTTGATCTCGTAAATGAGATGACTTAGAAATTCTTCAAAAATTTCCTCAAACCCCAATCTGGGTTTAACCACAGTTTACAGATGATCAAATAAAACTTTCTCGGCAAAAACAAAATAAGGACTTCAATCCAAATTTCCAGATCTGCCCGAAAATCATCAAAACTGCTAAAAACAGTCTACCCGAATTTTTATCAGTTCTACCCGAAAAATTACAAGCTACCCAGAATATATTAGATATGCCCGACCTGCTGTACGGTTTCCCGAAACTTCTCACCTTCCCAACTGTTGTACGACTGCCCGATTTTCTTCCCTGTGGTCTGCCCTATTGTCTTGTGGTAGCTTTGTTGTTGCCTCACTACCCTGTGGCAGCTCTGCTGCTTCCAGGCATATTGTCTGTGATCTCACGAGTTGGCTCGTGGGCTGCCCTGAGAGCCTGTGTAGCCTCGGGATGCTACACCACCCTCATGGGTATGGCTTTAGGCTTCCCAGAGGTGTTGTAGGGCCACGACGTCCCTGTGGGTCTTCCCTAGGGCTACCCGAGGGTTGGCCGTGAGCCAAACCCTCACTAGTAAGCATGTAGCAGGCTTCCCGTGGGTGCCAAGAGGGTAGTGCCCTCATAGTGGCCTTCCCAATCTGAAAATTGACAGCTCGGGAAGAGGAGAAGAGGCTAAACAGTTGCCTGAAATAGACTGCCCAAAAATCTCTATGGCTGTCTGGATCTTGTTGATGGCTATTCTGGATCTGAAGGTGGATGTCTTGATTGCAGCCCTAGATCTGAAGATGAACTTGCTGATGGAACCATAGCTAAGGGTTAGCTGAGAAAGATGGATGCCCTAGCTGAGGTAAAAACATAAAAACAATCTTCAATGGAATCTTCACTAAGATCCGCTTCACCCGTGAGAGCATAGTAGTGTGTGTGATAATGAGAAGACTTGATCTTCTTTTATAGCCTTTAGTCACTTGTAAGTGGACCAAAATTAGAAAAGATAAAATAATAATATTTTATTCTTTTCGTAATTTCACTTTTACCTTTTTAACAAAAAAAAGTCCTTTTAGTAACTTTGACTTTTACCCAAAAAATCCGTATTTAATTTGACTTTCACCTGTGATCTTTTTCCTATGGTCCAAAGTATTTATGTATTTTTTACTTTTGACTTTAGCCTTTTTCCAAGTGCCCCTGTGGTCATTACCTATGGTCTTTTTTATTCCAAAAGTACTTCATCATAAACTGAGAGAGTTGCTAATGTTTTTATCTCACTCTGTGTGACACCTAGATCAGGTACTAGGGTAGCTTAACCAAGGATAGAATCCTTGGGGAAGTACACAAAGCCCATAGATTAAGGGTCAGAATGCCACACATTCCTACACCCAGTCTAGGGCTTACGGTGCCTCCCTGATAATAGACCAGGTGCCTCAACCTTGGGTTGCATAATTTGACCCTAGGTAAAATACTTGGTAACAAACCAAGCGCCTCCATTCTCCTAGAGAATGGCTACTCAAAACTAAGTTGAGTCTACTAGTACTAGACTGGTACACATTGTGGTCCCAGACCAAATGTATACCATTCAACAGAATGGTCACTCAACATTAGGTTGAGTCTACCCAGGGCAGAGCTGGGTCTATATCATGGTCCCATACCAGATATCTACCATTCAACAGAATGGTCACTCAACACTAGGTTGAGTCTACACCATGGTTCCAGATTAGGTGTCCCCATTCTCGGAAGAGAATGGCTCTCGATGCTGCTTAGAAAAATCAACACTCCCTCTCTGTGAGAGAGGCATATCCGTGGTCCCGGATCAGGTGTCCCCATTCTCTGAAGAGAATGGCTCTCGATGCTGCTCAGAAAAAAAACACTTCCTCTCTGTGAGAGAGGCATTCTCTGCCATTCCAAGCTTGTCACGAAAGTACACGAACTTTGATGCTGACAGAGGCTTGGTTAAGATATCTACAATCTATTCATCCGTACGAATGTAATATAACTTCAGAGCACCTCTCTACACTAGGTCTCTGATGAAATGATACCTCATTTCAATGTGTTTTGATTTATGATGAAACACTGGGTTCTCCGAAAGCTTTATTCAATTTTGATTATCGCAATAGATGATCGTTGAGTCAATCTTTCCCTCGAACAGATCAGATAAGAATTTTCTGAGCCAAACTGCTTCCTTGTAAGCACCACTTGCAGCAATATACTCTGCCTCAGCTGTACTCTGAGCTATGTAACCTTGCTTCCTGCTGGACTAAGAGATCATTGTCGATCCCATAATGAAGCAATAACCAGAGGTACATTTTCAGTCAACTATACTGTTAGCCCAATCTGAATCAGAATATCCAGATAACAATACTCCCCTACTAGAAATATACATGAGCCCATAAGTGATAGTACCTCACACATATCTGAGTACATGTTTGGCAGCTACCAAGTGTATGTGCTTCAGATCTGACATGAACTGACTCAATGCATTCATTCTGTAACAAATGTCTGATCTCATATGCACGAGATACATCAAGGAACCAATGAGTTGTCTGTATAGAGTAGAGTCCACATTCTGTGAACTAGAGGCCGAGTCTCGCAATTTTATCAAGTTGGTAGTCATTGGTATGCTCATCGACTTGCTGTCCTGCATCCCAAATCTGTGCAATATATCCACTGCATACTTTCCTTGTGTCAGGAAGATCTCACTTGGCTTTTGTTGGACTTCTAATCCAAGGAATTAATGCATCAATCTGAGATCTTTCATCTCGAATTCAGAGGTAAGCTCCCTCTTACACTGATCTATCAACTATTCATCACTTGTAAGAAACAAGTCATCTACATATAGAACAAGTATCAAGACATGATTATGAACAACCTTAAAGTACAAGTTAGAATTCGCTGTACTTTTGGAAAACCACAAGCTATGGAGAAATCCATCCATCCTGGCATACTAGACTCTCGGAGCCTGTTTCATTCCATACAAGGCTTTCTTCAGTTTACATACATGGGTCTTCTTCCCATGAGTGAAAGCCTTCAAGTTGTTCATTATAAACTTTCTTCCTCAGTATTACCATTGAGAAAGGTTGTCTTTACATCCATCTAATGTAACTTCCATCTGAATACTGCAGCAAGTGAAATGATGGTTCTGATGATAGTATACCTGGAAACAAGAGCAAATGTCTCGTCATAGTCAATGCCTTATTTTCGAGTGAAGCCATGAGCTACGAATCTGGCTTTATACTTCTCCACACTGCCATCAGCAGCATGCTTGATTTTATAAATCCATCTGGAAGTCACAACTGACTTCCATGTTGGTCTAGGAACAATTTCCCAAACATCATTCTTCATGATTCACTTGTACTCTTCAATCACGACATCAACCCATACCTGTTTACTTGATGCTTCTTCGTATGATGAAGGTTCTGAACTGATAAGCTGACTCATAAGACTAGAGTACTTCTGTGGTCTTATGCCTTCTCTAAAAGACCTGGGAGGAGCTTTATGCTTCTCTCCTTCTTGTACCGTCTCTTGGTACCAAGCAGGTCTCCTTTTGGAAGGAGGAACTTCAAGTAGTTCTTTTAGTGCATTTTAAATGTTCTCGGGAACATCTGGAATTTGATCATCAAATTCCTCTTCCTCCCTTTGAATTTATGAATATTGAAATTCAAGTGGAGCAACTACATATTCCGGTGAAATCTCTAGTGTTTTACAAAACACAACTTCCTCATGGAAGATTACATCTCTGCTGACATCAATGTGCCTTTGTCCAGGTATATATACTCAGTAAGCCTTCGAGCAATCACTGTACCCAGCAAATATACCTTTCTTACCAGAGGGCTCTAGCTTGGCCCTCTTCTCTTTTGGCACATGGACATACACAGGAGTACCAAATATCCTCATGTGATCAACTGCATGTTTCTTCTTGGTGAAGACTTCTTCTGGAGTCTTCTCCCCCAAGGTAGCACGTGGGCTTCTGTTCTGAATGTACACAACAGTTCCTGTAGCTTCAACCCACAAAGACAAAGGAAGATCTAGATCAATGATCATGGCTTTAGCAGCCTCAATTCTATTCTTCCTTTCTGCAACCCCATTCTACTGGGGGTTGTCACGGCACTGCCAGTTTTTTCTTGATTCCTGCTTATTGACAAAAATCATCAAACTCATTAGATTCATACTCACCTCCATTATCTGATCTCAAGATACATATGTGTCTGCCAGTCTGATTTTCAATCAATGTCTTGAACTCTTTGAACCTATCAAAGGTTTCACTCTTGACCTTGAGGAAGTAAATCCATGACTTTCGATGTAATCATCAATAAACAAGACATAATATAAACACCCACTCAAGGAGGGTGAAGACATAGGCCCACAAATATCAGAATGAATCAAATCCAAAATGCCTTTAGATCTACTTTTGCTTATGGGAAAGGATTTCTTAGTGTTCTTACCTAGAGCACATCCTTTGCAGATTCCTTCATGTTTTGGAGAAACTTCTGGCAAACCTGTGACCATCTTTTGCAATCCTGAGAGAGTTGTGTAGTGAAGGTGTCCAAATCTTCTATGCCAAAGTTCACAAGGATCAACAATGTGATGTACCAAAGCATGAGAGGAATCTTTGGAAGCCTTGTAGAGTTCTCCCTCTCAAACCCCAATATGTACTATGGATTTTAGATCTATGTCTTTTGCCCATAAAAAGACCTTCTTGTCCACGAAGAGGACTCTGTAGCCCTTGTCTTCTAAACCAACAACAGATAAAATATTCTTCTTTAAACCAGGAACATAAAGAATATCATCAATATGAAGAACCGTACCTGAAACAAGTTGAAGTGAGGTTGAGCCAACTCCTTCAATCTTGTAAGTGGAGTCATCTCCAAGTTATACTTGAGTGGTGAACTTCTTCTTTCTGTAACTCATGAGAGCTCCACGGTTACCTGTCATGTGCCTGGAGGTGCCACTGTCCACCAACCAAGAAGTGGAACAATCTGAGAAAGAAACAGTTAGAGGAGAAATCAAGTAGTACTCTCTTTTATGTTCATTAGTTTTATTAGCCTTGGTTTTGTTATTCTTTTTTTGTTCTTCATCTTCTTCTTCCTCTGCTTTCACAGCAGATGCTTGAAACCTTCTCTTGGGTTTATTCTTGTTCTGCCTGCAGTCTCTAGCAAAATGTCCAAACTTGTGGCAACTATAACATTCCACTTTTGACATGTCAGAAAACTTACCCTGAGATTTCTTTCCCTTCTTTTGCTAAGGGAAAGACTTCTTGAACTTCTTTTCCTTTTCTACAAGTGCAAGGTTGTCTTCCTTGACTACCTTGCCAGAGGGTCTTCCTTCTTCTTCTGTGCAATCATGCCAAATCCTTTCAAAGGTTGGTTGATTCTCTCTTGTCCACAGATGGATTCCATGAAAGTTTCCCAAGAGCTTGCGAGACCATCAATCATTGTTTGCACAAGGTCATCATCATCAATAGTAATACCAATAGCAATAAGTTGATCTCTTACCTATGCAATCTTCATGAAGAAAGAACCAACGCTTTCATATTTGTTCCGCTTCAAAGTTCGTAGTCTCTTCTTCAAGACTCTCTTCTGACTGTGAGCCTTCTTTTCATATAGGTTGACCAAAGTATCAAAGCATTCTTTAGTAGTCTTCAAAGATGTGATGTTGGGCATCACTGACTCTCTGACAGAATCATCGATGATTATTCTATCCTTACGTTACTTCCTCTTGTAAGCAAGCCTAACAATATTTGTTGTTGGCTCTTTGGTGACATTAAGAACAATGTCATCCAATTCATTTTCATCTAGAATGGCTTTTAACCTAGCCTTCCAGGAGTTGAAGTTGGCTGAACCATAGAGCTTTTCTTTCGGTTTGAAACCATTGGTGGCCATCTCTACCACTTAGTCAAATGTTAGATCTGCAAATCTTATTCCAAGATCTAGGAAAATATCAATAGTGTCCCTTTACTGTGTTTTCACATGCTAAGCTCTGATATTATGTTGAATTGTAGCATTAGCATAAATACTTAAAAAATTTGCACATCAACTTAGATACCAAATGATAAGTGCAGTAAAAATCACATCAACACAATGGACACATGAACATAATATTTTTCAACATAATGGACACATGAACACAAGATTTTTCAACACAATGGACACATGAACACAAGATTTTTCACCGAGGAAACATTCAAAGGACAAAAACCCCCAAAAGCATTAGTAGCTCATCTTGTAAATGAGATGACTTAGAAATTCTTCAAAAAGTTCCTCAAACCCCAGTCTGGGTTTAACCACAGTTTACAGATGATCAAATAAATTTTTCTCAGCAAAAACAAAATAAGGACTTCAAACCAAATTTCCAGACCTGCCTGAAAATCATCAAAACTGCTAAAAACAGTTTGCCTGAAAAATTACAGGCCGCTCAGAATATATCAGATCTACCTGATCTACTGTACGGCTGCCCGAAACTTCTCCTCACCTGCCCAGCTGTTGTATGGCTGCCCGAAACTTCTCCTCACCTGCCCAGCTGTTGTATGACTGCCCAATTTTCTTCTTTGTGGTCTGCCTGACTCTCCTGTGGCAGCTTTACTGTCGACTGCCCTGTGGCAGCTTTGCTGCTCCCCGACAGCCTGTCCGTGACCTCACGGGTTGACCCGTGGGCTGCCCTGAGGGACTGTGCAGACTTGGGTTGCTACAGCACCCTCACGGGTATGCCTTTATGCAACTCGGAGGTGTTGTAGGGCCACGATAGCCTTGTGGGTCTTCCCTAGTGCTACCCGAGGGTTGGCCATGAGCCAAACCCTCACGAGTAAGCCTGTAACAAGATGCCCGTGGGTGCCAAGAGGGAAGTGCCCTCAAAGTGGCCTACCTAATCTGAAAATTGATAGCCCGGGAAGAGGAGAAGAGGCTACCCAGCTGCCCAAAATAGACTGCCCAAAAATCTTTGTGGTTGCCCGCATCTTGTTGATGGCTATTCTGGATCTGAAGGTGGTCGTCTTGATTGCAGCCCTATATTTGAAGATGAACTTGTTGATGGAACCCTAACTAAGGGTTATCTGAGAAAAATGGATGCCCTAGATGATGCAAAAGCATAAACACGCTCTTCAATGTACTCTTCAGTAAGAGCAGCTTCACTTGTGAGATCAAAGTAGTGTGTGTGATAATGAGAAGACTTGATCTTCTTTTATAGCCTTTAGTCACCTGTAAGTGGACCAAAATTAAGAAAGATAAAATAATAATATTTTATTCTTTTCCTAATTTCAATTTTACCTTTTTACCAAAAAAGGTCCTTTTAGTAACTTTGACTTTTACCCAAAAAAGTCCTTATGTAATTTGACTTTCACATGTGGCTTTTTTCCTGTGGTCCAAAAGTCCTTATGTATTTTTTACTTTTGACTTTAGCCTCTTTCCAAGTGCCCATGTAGTCATTACCTACATTACTTGTGGTCTTTTTTGTTCCAAAAGTACATCATCATAAACCAATAGAGTTACTAATGCTTTTATCTCACACTTTGTGTGACACCTAGATCAGGTACTTGGATAACTTAACCAAGGGTAGCTAATCCTTGGAGAAGTACACAAAGCCCTTAGATCAAGGCCCAGAGTGTCACACATGCCTAGACCTAGTATAGGGCTTACAGTGCCTTCCTGGTAACAAACTAGGTGCCTCAGCCATGGGCTGCATAATTTGACCCTTGGTCAAATACTTGGTAACAGACTAAGCGCCTCCATTCTCCCAGAGAATGGCTACTCAAAACTAAGCTGAGTCTACCAGTACTAGACTGGTCCACATCATGGTCCCAGACCAGATGTCTACCATTCAAGATAATGGTCACTCAACATTGGGTTGAGTCTACCCAGGGCAGAGTTGGGTCTATATCATGGTCTCGGACCAGATATCTACCATTCAACAAAATGGTCACTCAACACTGGGTTGAGTCTACACTGTTGTCCTGGACAAAGTGTCCCCATTCTCCAAAGAGAATGGCTCTCGATGCTGCTCAGAAAAATCAACATTGTTATAATTGATGCTGTAACAACTATAAGAAGGAAAAATGTGTTTGATACTAATAAAACTACAAAATGAACAATAATAATCCATGTAGCATTCAGCAGAAAAACATGGTGTTGCAAACATTTCGGGCCAGCACAGGGAGTTCAAGTACAGGAACATTGTATCCTCCTCCTACAAAATGGCACTAATTTTTTCCCTCTTCGAGATCGTAAAGTTGTTTATGAATCCGTTTCATTGAGGAATTGCTGCATCTGACTTGCAAATAGATGTGCATAGTTGATTGGAGCAACTGCATAAGAAACACATAATTATCAGATCAAACACATCTGACAAAAGACATTTCAAATGTGAATATAACAATCACGATCTTTAATAAGATTGACATCTTGTCCTAAATAAATTGTTGTTGTACTTCTTTAATAACTACAAAAAAAAATCTTATTAGAATTGCAACCAAACATCAAAAGACGAAATGCAGTACGAAATGCTTTAACATAGTCCATTCTTGGAATTAAATAATTTGATTTCCCATCCCAACAAACTAAATGTTTTTTTGGAAAAAAAATTATTTATTTTAAGCGCTAAACAAACATGAAAGTACATACCAATCTCATCACCATGTTTAGAATTGTCTAAATTTCAATTGCATTTTCTCTTCTTAGGTATGTCTCCAAACATCTTCTTAGATCCTAGAAGCCTTTAGTACAAAGAAACCTTGAAAAAATCTAGTGTTTCAAGGTATCGAGTAGGGTTTAAAGGAAAACAACTATAGGTTGGCGAGAGAAAATCTAAATCGATATAAGCTACAAATTCATGTAAGAATTCTGAAAGACTCATATTATATACAAAAACTTTAATGAAAGTTTGAGGTATATATTAACTCTAGAAGAGACATTTGTACTAAATGTCATCGGATACTGCACAATTTCTTTTAAAGCTAGAAGAAAATATTAAAAGCCTTGGAAGTTTCTTTGCATATTAAATTGCATATACAGTTACTTCATAATGTTCCATAGCTCCCAAGTGGTGGAAACAAAATGAAAAGTCAGTTGGAGTATAAACGTATGGTATTTGCATTGGTTAGGGTCTTAATTGAAAGCATTGAGAGCATGTAAGAGGAATGAATGTGTCAGGACTGTAAGAGATATTGTTAAGAAACTTTCATATTTGAACCTTTTTTAGGTTAAAGGCATTAATGTAATCCCTGCATTTTGTGGTCAGTTAGACAGGGGCTATCAAATGTTAATTTTTCAAAACACTCCATTGCTTGAGATGGTCAAAATGATGGTGTATAAAGCAAATATTCCCCCACAGTTTGACCGTTAACTTGTATATGAGCAACATCAGAAAATCCCCTTATGAATCCCAAGGACATGAGCTTTGATCACACCAATATCGTAAGTTCCTTTACATGTCTCCTCTACCTTGACCATGCTCACAGGATCTTTCAAATCTCCTAAATATTTGTGGTGAAAAATTACCATGTAATATATCTCAATACCTTCAAAACCTGCTTTACTCTTGAAGTTGCATTAAAATTGAGTTGGTAGGAGTGGTGGAATTCCTTTTTAATTATTTTTTAGTAACAACCTAAAGAATCTAAGTTTTCTTTAATTCTTTTATGGTTCCTGTTGTCCCTCGAATGCACACCAGGAGCAGAAACTTTCCGAAAGTTGTCTCCTCACTTGAGAAAGTGGGAGAGGTGTGACCTTGGGGGCAAGCACAGAGCTAGGTATTGTCACCTACTCCTAGCTCCTTCGTTTAGGCTAACTCCTAACGAATCCAAGGGGGGTAGTCCCTACAAAAGAGTTTCTATGGCTCTTAAGTTGTTTAAGTGTTTTTAATGGTTACAGATGTGGATGGGTGTTGTTTAGGAGTTATTATGATGAAATATGTTTGTTTATTATGAATTCTGAACACAAGACAAAGCAATCCATGTTGCTATCACAAGAATTAGAAGATAGACAATAATTTGAGAACTCATGAAATGATAAAGCATTCACAGATATAAATTTTTAATCAAAATATCCAATGGACAAATGGCCCAAATTATCAATAGTGCATAAAAGAAAGAACCAGTGCCTATGGAGTCAACTTATCAGAGATGCTTCGAGCGTAAAGATGATGTGAATCTCAAAATAATGCCAGTGAATGTTTATTGAGCTTAATCTTGGTTAATTTTAAAGTTTTTAGATGATCTTGCTTAGGGTTTCAGCGAAAGGTATCAAGAGATCGACCGGGAAAGTCTTCCGAGCTACTCCGTTCCAAACATGACGGCCCGCCCAGTATCCCAGGCTGGTTTCACGAAGATTGACCAACTAGCTGAGAATCTAGATAGCGGGAAGTTCCGACGCCCTTACTAGGAATGACTTGGGAAACTTCCTACAATGCCAGTGCATTGGTTATGGGAAAAAAATTCATTGTGTTTTTATTTGCGAACTTAGCAAGTCTGGTCACCGTTCTGAGTACAAGCCCAACTCGAAAGTCGACAGAGCATACTAGGTGAAGGATAATCAACGAAGTAAATTAATTAGGGGAGTGTGAGTTGCAAAATTTTATTAAGTAAATTAATTAGAACCCTCCGACAAAGAGCGCTCTTGACTTTTTCTTATGACAGAAGTTCAAGAGTCTTAGCTAAACAGTATGCTTGATGCAAGGATATGCAGTGGGAATGCTCTCCGATAGAGAATTCTCTTGACTTGGGTTCTGACAAGTTCAAGAGACCTAAGAATTAATTAATTAAACTTGAAAAAAAGAGTAAAAGACTAATCTACCCAAGAATCTCTTTTAAGTTTTTAGGCCTTAATCGGGAGAGCATGGGGGTAAGTAAAAAAAAAACCACGATAAAAATTAAACAACTCTCTGATAGAGAGCACTCTTGATCCACCTTATGGTGAGATTCAAGAGATTTTGATTCTTTTTTATTTAAACTTTTAAATGAAATAAAATCAACTAACTAGCAATTAATCAAACAATTTTTCTTTTCTGAAAACTTTTATGTAAACAAAAATGAAATCAAACCTAATCCATGAAAATAGATTGCATAAGAGGAAACTAACGAGAGTAGGCTAATGAAATCAAATCTAACTTAAACTTTTTGACCAAATGAAACTAATTATCCCTATTCTACTTTCATCATTTTATTTATTTGCAGGTATAAAGCAAAGAAAAACTTGAAATATGGACAATGGCGATACAGGCTTCCCCCAAATGGGGGAAGTGGGGTGTGGGAGCCGTTATCCCACTTGCTCTTTTATTAATTTTTTACAATGCTTTTCTTTTGATGTCTTTTTTTGCTTCTTTTCTTATCCTTGGAAGGCTTCTGGAGCGAGCTATAGAAAGGGGAATGAAGAAAGGGGATTATGAGTCTTTTTTACGCTTGAATCTTCAAATTTTTGCCAACACTTCCGATGTACCTATCACAAAAGTAAAAAATCAGCAAGCTAACAATACTAAAAGATGATGGAAAAGACAATGCAAAAATATAAAAAAAATTGGAAAATTTTGTACTTAGAAAAATTTTGAAAAATTTTACATGCAAAGAACAAACTTTTCCCTAATCTAATGAATGATATTAGATCTAACAATGCCCTAAAATATAGATTTAAATATGAGTATTGAAAGAGTGGATCTACTTCTTGAGCAATGCAAAAAAGTAAAGAGAAAGGTAGAGAAGGAAGTTTCTTGTGGATGGAACACAAGAGATGGAGGGAGAATCCCAACTTTCTTTCATATGAGAAGAACACGATCCTTGTAGGCCCTGCAATCACAAAGTGTTAAACAACTGATTGCTTGAAGCTTGGGCCTAGATGTAGCTGAACTCACACCCTTATTCAACTTGTGAACCCTGATAATATCAAAACTCAAATACAGGTGAGATCATATCACATGAAAAGTATGCTAAGATAGTTCAACCGAGATCAATATTACGTATAACTAACTACTCATACTCATCAAGATTATAACCTACTTTGCATAAATAATCAATTTGAAACTACAAACGATTACTCTACCGTGCCAACAGTGGCCCTCTTGAGCTTAACAAAGAAACTGATCTCATTCAAAGTATTTAAAAGTAATGGGTTAAAAGTAGTATCACCTCAACCATGAAATATTTACCACATGCAAAGAGCTCATAGACCTCCAAATTCAAAATTCTTATTAATCAAATCCAAGCAAATCTTGATACAATTTCTACAGAGTAACTCTTGCACAAAAGTTCCACCCGAAAGAGCTCATAATAGCCTCTTCTTATACAATGAGAGAAGGCCTAAACCTACTTTGCATAAATAATCGATTTGAAACTACAAACGATTACTCTACCATGCCAACAGTGGCCCTCTTGAGCTTAACAAAGAAACTGATCTCATTCAAAGTATTTAAAAGTAATGGGTTAAAAGTAGTATCACCTCAACCATAAAATATTTACCACATGCAAAGAGCTCATAGACCTCCAAAGTCAAAATTCTTATTAATCAAATCCAAGCAAATCTTGATACAATTTCTATAGAGTAACTCCTGCACAAAAGTTCCACCCGAAAGATCTCATAAGAGCCTCTTCTTATACAATGAGAGAAATCCTAAACCCTAACACCACACCACGCAGGGAGGGCGCAATACCTAGTAATCAAGCCACGTTGATGAGCCAAACCTAAAGAAAAGAGGCTGAGAGTGAGGGGAGGCCTCCACCTAGGCAAGGCGCCCCCACTCCAACCCTAACCAATACATCACCATCAAATATGAGCCCTCCACCTTCAATAGCGTGAGCCTCCAAACCTTAGACATGAGGCATGAGGATAGCACTCGTGAGGATAAAGAAGGTATGCATGCTAGGTTTGGAGGGGCCTGAGGCTAGGTATGGATGATCCAATACCTAGAAATTAATAACACATGTCACACTTCAACCTCGATCAAATCAACGGGCCAATAGATAATCCCCAACTCATCCAAATGTGGTCATCATTGAAGGAGGCAAGTTGGCTAAGTAGCTAAGGACTCAATGCTCACTAAATGCTGACTGTATCCGATTTGTGCCAACCCCAATCATCATTAATGCTTGATGCCATGTCAGTATGCATTTCATTTCGTTCAATTCGGATTAATTTGGAGAGATTTGGATTTTCTCCAAAATAATCATTTTTATTATTTAATCAATCATTTCTCCAAAATTGACTTTTTTGAGAAATTATGAGTTATGAAGCTTAATGATGATCTGAAACTTGGAGCTAGTTGGCTAGATGCTCATGACTGATTTTTGGCTTAGGTTTAGAGCCTTCAAACATTGAAAACAGACCCCGGATGGCTGACTTATTACAAATTGAATTTTTCCATTTAATTTATGAAAAAATTTAATTAAAAACTTAGGAAAAAACAAAAATTAAAAAATTAAAATTTGACGCGTCCGGTAAAAAAAAATTGGAATTTTTTCTGAGGGTCCTAATCACTTAGAACATGCCCATAGTCTATTCTAATAATGTCTAGTAGGTTTATACATACTCCGTTGGGCTCTAATAACCCCCCAAGGCCCAGAATTCAAAATCGGGCATTCTAGCTTTGGAGGAAGCGGGAGAAAACCTCGTCAATTATACTCAGCTATAGGCAAAGCATAATTGTCAAGGGAAAAAAACTCCCTAGAATACCTTAGTTGAAATTCTACGTCTTAGGAGACCGAACCACTCAAAACACCCTACTAGCACATTTTATTACAAACCCCATGGGGCCATGGTCATAATTACTGAAAATAAAAACTGACTAGCCAAAACTAGCCATGCACAAAGGTGGATCATTTGATACACTAGAAACAAACATTTATCATGTTTGTCAAATGGCGACTCTTCAACTAATCCAACTATGGTACAAATAAGCCGGTAACAGTTCCAAGTCCTTGTTTCCAGTTTTTTTAATTCTTTTTATGGACTCCTCCTAGGAAACCTCGGCATATTCATGCAGAGTCGTTGCCTTGGCATTTACCGTTTCCTTAGGCAGAATAAGCACCCCCCCTGTGGGCGCCCTGTCTTGGTCTAGGGTTTTGAGCACCTAAATCTGTCTGTTCCTCATATCACCACCCATACCTGTCATGCTGTACATCAATTCTCCAAACTCCAAGTTTCTCTTTAACACCAACAATTTATTACGATCTCTAATACAGAGGAAAAATAAAAATTGAGAATTGTTCCATATGAATCCATGCATAGGGATGTGTGTATTGGTTTGCCATGTTAATGAGTTGTTCCATTTTTAATTGCTAGAGAAAACTCTGATGGCAACAACAACAACAATTATAAACTTCATTCCATATATATATATATATATATATATATATATATATGGAACTTCATATATATAGATTTATATGGCAATTACACCTGAAGAAAAAAGCTACATAACAAGGGTTTATTGGATCTATAACACACTTGAGCACTCCACTATATCGTTATTTGGGTGATGAGAAGTGGTTTATGTTCAACAATAATTTTTTTAGATTGGGCACACCGACTCCTATTATTGGCAAAAACAGGGTGTTGCTTGTGAGTCGTGACCATAGTTATGCATAAAGTGATAAATCTCCACTAACCCTGGGCACCTTTGGGTACTATTTTGATGAACACCTGTTATAATTTTATTAGCGGTCGAGTTGACATTGCACGAATCTGAATTTTGACTCTAGGGTTTTTGTTTAGTGAAGTCAAAAAATAGACTTAGCCTTAGTTATTTGAGAAGGTGGAGCTCCAAGAAGCAAGCCACTAATACTTGTAGTTATCACTTTGCTTATTGTCTACTATCTTGCTTATGAACTTGAGTCTTTGAGCATATTCACAATCTTAGAGTTTTAGTTCTAATGGCTCTCTTACTTCAAGGTTTGAATTCATAGGATTCAAATTACATTTGCAAATCACTCAAGGTGCAACAACTACAACTCGTCCAACAACCTGGTCCAGGTCTCTTTTCCCACTGGATGTGATACATCTTCCATTGAATCAAGAAAAAGAAAACTATATGAAAATAAATTTTAATGAGCAGAAACAATAACAATAACAAAATGAATAGCCTAGATAATAAGATTTTTAGGCCATGGATAAAATTTGGCAAGTAGAGTTTACAATGAGAGAAAATTAAAAGTTAAAATAATGTGTCCTTTGCAAACTCAATACACTACTGCCTAGTAAACATAAATAGACTTCCACATTAAAATCACAAAGTTCCAAATAGATCACTTGTAAATATTTAAATATTGACAATATCTGAACTCCTACTTATGACTGAATTTATAACAGAACCACGATAACTCAAGTTACTCATGAAACCAATATGTAACAAATAGATCTCTATATCAATGGAGTATTTTAGAAAAATATGATAATAGATTTTGAATCATAACCTAATCAAGCCTAACAATAAGTCTGATTTGTCAATTGGGCCTAGCTACACTATCAGATTTATTCAGAGCAACTGCCAAAACCGGAACCATGATAGCCCAAGTTACACAAACAAAATATATATAGCAAACAGATCTTTATATCAACAGAGTATTTTAGTAAATTGCTGCTAAGAAAAATACAATAACAGATTATGAATCAAAACCTGATCAAGCAACCAGTAAGTCAGATTTGTCAATTGGGTCTCACTCAGGTGGTTGGGGAGGAGAAATGTTATCTTCTCTACCCATGTTCAAATCCCACTTATGAGATGTTTCACTCTTTGTGAGCCAATTGTTGATGAGGTTGTAACCCATGAGAGAATTCTTACCTTTGCTTACAGGCTGGAGGCTGGGGTGTTCCTTACATGTTAAAAAAACACTAAGCTTGATCTAAATAAACAAGATTAATGTTCTGCTCTATAATGCCAGAGCTAACACACAATAACATAAACCAATGGCAATCATCAAAAGTAACAAATCTAGAACATCATAGTCCAAAGCATTGAAGTGTCAATTGATAGAAGTACTATCAATCATTTGATGTGTTTCAGTTAAAAGCAGTGAGATAAAGAAACATCACAAGAAAGATGCAATGTAACGTGGGAACCCTATTACTGGGACAATACTCACTTGAACATCTGAGTACTCAACTCTTAAATGGATTCCACTGTTGCAAACTGTTGAACACTAATATCGCCTCGTATATTAAGCTCCTCACAAGATCATGACACAATTAGGTACAAAAATGAGACCTAAATATGAACCTAAGCTTCTATTTATATCTTAGGATGACTTGACCTAGTCAACCTGATGATAGTTAAACACCCTGCCCTTTACTTATTTTGACGACGGTTAAACACCCTGCACTTTACTTATTTTTATCAAAATTATTACACATCTCCAAATAAAGGGGTTTTATTGCAATAGAAGAGTTATCTATACCCACCAACACCATAATTTCAAAGTTCCTTAATAGATAAACCCTCTCTTGGCATGAAGTTGTCTTGATTGATTCAATGTAATTGGAATTGAGTATCATGTACAAAGCAATCAATTGTTTTTAGCTCGGGATAAAACATCCATGTAGAAAACACAATAACAGTGATCCAGCATGATTGCAATGAAAATATCTTTCTATCACAGGTTAGATGTGAATGCAATCAAAGGAAATATAACCAGGCTTAAAAATAAAGCATGGATTTTAGTTTACCAATGGACACTGGAGACACATGTCAAAATGACTGAAGAGTGTAAATTGGGATGTAAAACTCTTAGAGGACCAAATTAGAAAACAAAAACAGAAGAATAAACATATTTATACGTAGAGAAAATACTATCATTAAAACTAGGGTTTAGACCAATATTGTCAACATGAAAGTCAAGTCTTATGGATGTCCAGTAAGGAGTAGGCAAAAGGAAACAACATTTCCCTTCAAGAGTTAGATGTGAATGCACTCAAAAGAAAGATAAGCAGGGTTAAAAATAAAAATCTTTTAATTGAAGCATATTTTTTAGTCTACCGGTGGACACTGGAGACACATGTCAAAATGATTGAAGAGTGTAAATTGGGATGTAAAACTCCTTGAGGACCAAATTAGAAAACAAAAATAGAATAATAAACATATTTATACGTAGAGAAAATACTATAATTAAAACCAAGGTTTAGACCAACATTGTCAACATGAAAATCAAGCCTTATGGATTTCCGATAAGGAGTAGGAAAAAGGAAACAACATTTCCCTTTAAGAGTCCACCATTTTCTTCTATGTCTGGGGTTGAATATTGATAAAGATATAGATCCTTTCTGCTCACGTTAGAGGAAATTTGGGGTCTAAAATGGGCCTTATAAGAAAACGTGCCAAAATAAGTTTTTGTGAGTTGGAATTCAAGAACCAATAGAATTTCAATAAA
>LPNX011022210.1:254617-308913 GCA_001517045.1 Pseudotsuga menziesii
CCCCGTTCTAGTACTCTCTAGATGCCCCGAGTCACCTTCTACCTATCTGACAAGAGTTGAATAAGATCATCAAAGAAGATATTTACAAGCAGTTCGTTCAGGTCACTTGGATCAATCCTTTGGGAGGATTGCGCCCAAAGATGGCCTTTTATGTTGAACATTTCTTGGAGATCAAAGACGAGCTCATTGTCCAACCGAAGTATAC
Organism: Pseudotsuga menziesii; assembly: GCA_001517045.1. NCBI lineage: Eukaryota > Viridiplantae > Streptophyta > Pinopsida > Pinales > Pinaceae > Pseudotsuga > Pseudotsuga menziesii. The sequence goes on from LPNX011022210.1 coordinate 254,823, forward strand.
ACTTCGTCACTGGATGCATGCCCTTCGGATCCCCCTAGGACAGTTCAGAGTAGGATCACATAGACTCCGGGTAGAGTCAAACCACCGGATTGATAGATCAGATAGGATTTGCCAACTGTGCCACTTACAGGAAGTTGAAACCGAGTCACATTTTATCTTCAGGTGTCCTGTCTGCTATGAGATCAAAGGTCGCTTCTATTGCTTGTTCAGGAGGCCCCAAACTTTAGCCGCTTTCTTCATATACACCAATCAAATATGTCTAGCGCTTTATATTCAGGAGGGTCTCAAGTTTCAAGCCCAGATCCTCCAACCTCCCACTAGACCAGACACCATGCAACAGATCACTACATTCTTCAACATGCTACCGTTGTCCAGGGGCACCAAGAGATCCACAAATCTTGATATCGACCCAACTCCCAGATCAGTAAACGCTGGGGGATCTTGACCCATGAGATCTCAGCGGAAACTCCACATCAGACCTCCATCTAGGAGACATCCAAAACCATCCAAATCCCACCGAAAACATCCTAGAGGGCGACCCGCGTCTACCGGCCCCGACTCAGGACTACAGACACTTCTACAGTTCCCTCAGTTTTCTTTGTTCAGCCTCGGATGTTAGGAGTACCAGACCTTCCTTGGTATTTTCAGCTCCTGGATCTTCTCCACTTGAGCTCCTTCTCCCCTGTGCAGGACTACATGATTAGAATCGGAGCAGGAACTCTTCCATGCTTCAGCCTAGCTCGACTTGATTATATTTACTTATTATTACTTCATTGTTTATATTTATATTGTATTTCCTTTCTCTTTAAGGGAGATTGTTTGATCCTCCCACATGCATAACCTATCATTGTAAACCTACAGTCCCGTTGACCTACTTCGTGGTCATCAGTGGACATTAATAAAATTATCTTATCTTATCTTATCTGCCAATGCTGCTGATATTTACATGAACATTTTATGTAGCTTGCACATATGCAAACTAAAAATCACCATAAGACACATCTTGCAGCTTGACCATATGCAACTAAACTACTATACACAACGTCTTCAAATAGGCACTATTTCTCCCTCTACTCTTTGTCCAAGATAGATGGACCACATTGTTCCTAAAGGGATTGTAAGACATTCTCTAAGAGTACCATAAAATGTGAACAAGGTTTGTCCAGATTTGTAAGATTGTCTACCCCAAGAAAACCACAAACAAAACTATAAAATACCAATGTTCCACCCAGTTTCGAGGACACATGGGCGTGGGAGCAAGGAAATGCAGGGGCATCCTATATAGAAGTTTCCCTCAAATTTAGAAAACGTCAAAGGGGAGGTCAAGGTCTTCAACATAGGAGATCCCACCATAAATACTACAAAAATTATATTAGAATACATGAAAATTGAAAGTTGGAGCATAAGTCATGAAAGTCTTTAACTTTATAATCCAAATATTAATACAAGTTTACAACATACATTAAGTGAAATAAAATGAAATACAACCATACATGAGCTATAACCGATAAAACAAAATTGAAATACAACCATAATGAACAAAATCAAAATACAACCATAATGAACACCGAAATGAATTTGAGGCTAGAGAGGCATGGCCCTTGAGTTTCTTTCAAATGAGGACATCAGAGGAGGTTTCCAATGGAGTTTCCATGTTTCTAGGATGTGCAGGGGCATGGAAGCATGTTTTCTACCCTTGGGGACGCATCCTCATGTAATACTGTAAAAAGCCATTTTTAGTGTAATAAAATGGATTCTTTGTTTTTCTCAATAATGTAAATATGCTTTGGCATTAGACGTAGCTTATTGATTCTAGTGTGCAAAGGTCTGCCTCCATCGGAATTAGATTCCATGTTCTGATCATCAACACCATTCCGGAGAAAACTTTGTGAAGTTGAATGGACATATCTTAGGAGCGCCTTATAATCATTATCTTGCCTATTCATCCAGGTGAATTACTACACTTGGTTCACAGGATTAATAAGGATTCACGAGAACAAGCTAATATAATGAATGTTGCCTCGGGAGTTTATATCTTGCATCCATATATGGGTTTGGATAATTGTAGAGATTGTTATCACCAACCTTGTAGATTCCTGTGTGAGGTAGATCCAGGATGGATGGCAAAGGGGAAAGCAACTAAGGATGTGGAAACAAGACTTCCTAGACTCCCAAATAGATGGTTGTCATGCCAATCAAGGTAGTCTTCACTTTATGTTATCTAAGTTCAATACAACAACGGGGAAGACCCGGATCTACTCCCGACAGGAGAGATCAGACCTAGACACCAGAACATATCAAATGTGGCTTTGAGGTACGTAAGGTGTAAGGTAAATGGAAACCCTAGCTCTAGGTTTTAGGTACTAGCAACTGATGAAGATGACCACTGTCTTGGGAAACTTAACTGTGACAGGGTGAGCAAGGACAGAGTTGGGACTGTCTAGTACAAAAGAGATAAACTCAGTGAAGGATATGAAAGTATCATGTAACCTGAGTTATCAAGGAATGGTCAACTTTCGGGGAAAGAGGTCAGGAAGGGCTAGCGCTATGCTTGGAGATGAGTGCCTATTCAGCCTTGGGTAATGGAGTCAGTATCAACACAACGTTTCAGTGAACCCACCTGGGATATGTCTTTATCTATGGACCCAGAAAAGGATTTGGCCCGGAAGACTCAGGTTACAAGAAAATCAGAAGAAGGAGGGCTAGCGCTAGGGTTTTGAGAGGCATATTTGCAGATCTAGAGCTACTAAGAGATTATCAGCTCAGCATTGGAGTGGAAATGAGATTAGGATGACCCAATCTACAAACCCAAATAAGAAAATTTCAGGAAAAATCTGATCAAGGGGGTTAGGAGGCTGAAAGTCAGTTTTTCAGATCTAGGGCAACCTGGCATGAACTAGCTCAGCATTGGGGGTGATTTGGACTGTGTGAGACCCGATCTATCAGTCTATGAAGTCATAAATCAGAAAAATTCAAAACCCTAGCAGGTCAAATTTTCAGTGGGGGCATTATGCAGTTTTCAGGCTAAAAATTAGATCTAGGTCAAACCAGCAGGAATTTGACCAGCATTGCAGTAGATTCAGTGAAGGGGAGGCCCGATCTATGAAACCCAGTAGTGGTTTGGACAAATATCGGACGGTTCCTGAATTTAGTATTTTTTAAGGGTTTTTTAGTATTTAAGGGTTTTCAGAAAGATGGAAGGAAAATAGGTACAATGGATTCAGATCTGTAAAAGAGAAGAGAATTACCTATTGGATCGTACCTAGAAATTCTTGTAGAAGTCTTAACAGTGATTTTCCTTGCTATCCTGATCAATTTTGGAAGATCCAAGTGATTCCTATGACAGATGTAAGCCCCAAGCCACCAATGCGCCCCCTACCCTACATGAGCAAACGTCAATAATATCATATTTACTAAGCCAAGATAAAGAAACCAAATGCTACAGGAAAGTAAAACGAAGTAATCATAGATCACAGTGAAACTAATGAAAACCCCCTGATCCAAGACGAAGATAACCGAATGAGTTGAGGTCCCCCTGCAAAAACGCTCCAGCCAAAACGCCCTCTTGTAAACAAGATAATGATAGCAGAAAAATATAGATCTCACGTGAATTTTCAAAATGCTTGGAAGCAGAAGACTATCCAATCACCATTTGAGAACATCAGATGCAAAGCAGATCCAGAAAATATCCATGGAAAAATCTTTCTATTATTCAGATCTAAGAGCCAAAGACCCCTTACAAATGAGAAGCTCTCTCCTTTAAATAGAAATGAGAGAACCACAATCATAACCAAATACTAACCACTTTCAAAACGAGTGGCTAACATTAAAAGATAAAATATTCTAATCAATGGTTGAGATGAGCTCAACATACAATACATGGATCAATATAACCATAAAGTACCAAAGTGGACTAAATCACCCATAAAGAGGGTACCCCACTCAACAAGAAATAAATGAGGCACATGGTGGGTCCATGGAGTGTTAACTAACTCCCTATGGGTGCCCCATGGCACAATAAAATAATATAACATTTTAATTCTTTGACTTTGTGCCTCCTTAAGGAAATTGTGAGCCTCCCAAAAGCTCCAGAAAACAATATAAAATGCCCCAAAAAATAGGTGTGGGCCCAATCACGTGTTGCAACTGTTGAAGAAGGTGCGGAGGACATCACTCTTATCATCATGACTCATCCCATGTCATTTCATTGCCTCAGTAGCCCAAATCGATTTCTTCAATAGCCATTCAATCATTTTTTAATCTGTCTCGGGAAATGTGAACCTGCTAAAACAACCTCCTAGGGTGATTGCGTTATCAAACTGAGCCCACTAGGCTTTCTAGGATGGGGGTACTATGGTACAAACAAGTGGCTGAACCCCCTATGTCCATACAACTCCCTAGGAGACCCAAATAAAACAACTCCCTGCTCAAACACATCATCCTGTGAAGCAAAATTGCATCAGAAAGGTAAAATGAGCCTAATCATTTCTACAAGTGCCCGGAACTGAAAATAAACTGTCTCATTAGACTCAAAAATTCCAAATCCATCTAGGGTGTATACTCATACCCCTCTCAGGTCTTTTCCTGATCATCAACAACATCCAATAGACAATATAACCATCTATAAATGATCAGATACCAATAATATAACTCAGACTATCATCCATCCGTTGCAAGTGCTATAAGGCTAAGACATGCTCTACAAATCATTTAAGCAATAATCACAACAAGTAGCAATCATTTCACTGGCGGTGTATCAACCAAATACATATATAGGGCTTTATTTATTATTACTCAGACTAGAATTTCAGGACTATACTCACTTCATAGTTGTAGTCAATTTGCTAGTGAAGGGTGAAGGATGAAATTGACAAGGCTAAGGAAAAGGATGACTTACTACTTAACATCATGACACTTTGGATATGGAAAGGAAAAACTCGCTAAAACCAATGTTGGTCAAACAACACAGGGAATGGCAATGCCTCACAAATGGTTGAGTTGTTTAGAGAGTGCTTATTCAACTTAGGCATCATGACTACATCAAGCTTGATCCAGTTTCATTAGGATCATCAATTTTATTTCCATGGCCTTTTTGGCCTATATGACCCTTTAGGACTTCACCAGTGCTTAAAAGCACAACTAATCGCAGCTTTCATCCAGGACATATTTATTTTATAAGGTCAGCAATATTTGTATATAACATATTTTTAACCATTGCTTTCTCGGACCTTTTCTTATACCCTTCAAGGGGTATTTTAGCATTTCATTGCTCTTGCCCTTTTTCACATATGTTAAGAAACACAGTTTTAGCATTTTCATTTTCCATGGGCGCATATATAATTTTTCCAATGCAAGTAGTACATGAGCTTTTAGTTTTAGCCAACAACATCTCAAGTGACCAGGGGGAGTTCCACACAGTGCCAAACATCGGGACAACCGACCAGAATGATTTAGGCATGCAATCCAACTTACCAAAGGCAATTTCTGTCACCAACTCAGAGCTGAGACACAATATAAATAGGGAGGCTTGTCCAACAAAGGTTCTAGCGGGGGAAAAAGGTCCTCCATGCCATAAGTCAAGAAGTCAGTCGATTTGAAAACTAAACTGGAAGGTAATGGATGGGTGGAGATAGTGAATGATGAAGCCAACACTAGAAAGCCAAAACACTGGTGGGAATGACTACCTCTAGTCTTCCTAGGGAGGGTAAAACCAATGAGTATAGATCATGAACTTAAAAGTCAGAGTAAGGACAGCAATAGATAAATACAAATACATCCAAGTCCATATTATTATGACCACCAGATCATGACACTACATGTTATTACATGTCACAAAGATGAGTGTAAGAGCAATGATAACCATAACACAATATAAAAAAAGATGAGTCATAAGCATGCATATAATCCATCTGAAACATCATCTGTCTAATGAGAAAGCACTGATATAAAACTGGGCATCAATAACTGCTCTGTAATGACTAAATGGCTACATCGGTCCTCAAATCTGAGTGTCCTGAGACTCAGTCCTGACATGGGAGAGTACAATAATCCACAAATAAAATAATGATCCGTCAAAACTGCTCATCTCAGCATCTCATATGTAAGAGATCTGGCTGAAAAATGTACTATATAAAAAAAATAGAATATGGTGTCCCGGCTACTATATATGTGATAACAGAGATATACATCTTTTTTTCTTGTAGCTGACAATGCTAGTATTCAGAAGAAAAAAAACCCTAATAAACAAACTAAAATACCATGAAGAACAAACATCTTGAAGAGATGACCATGGATTTCTATTAAAAGAAATTCCCACTTGTTGGACTTTTCATCCCATAGTTTGTTTACTAGTCTAAATTCTAGATCGCTGGTGATGCCTTAGGTAATACTGCACAGCCACTGTATCCTCCCCCGTCGACTTAATTTGTTCATTTATGAACATTAATGCTTTATCGTTTTCTTTATTTATTGTATCCTTTTTTGACAACCATGCATGTAAGACGAGCATAGCGCAAGAAGAATTGGACAACAAACCAAAACCAAAAATAACACCCTAAAGCAATACTTTTCTTTCAAAATTGCTTCAAGAAAGATGACTCGTAAGACTGTTCCGCCAGGAGCAGGCCTCCTTGGACTTAGATGCCAGGCATGAGGGTCATCTATTACACTAAAATTGCCCAGGACTTGCAACAAGGCTCACCCCTTCCCTGCACTATGAAAGAACATAGCGAGAATGAAATATAAGAAACGATTTCAACACTATATCTTAACCTCAACAATGAACAACTTACACCCGATTTGATAAACTATTGATGAAACTATTAATAACCTAGTAAGAAAGAAAAGGGTTGTGGAACTCACCCATTAGGATCCATCTCATTAATGCTCATTTTCTCCATTTGCTACAATATATGGCATGCTACAGAATCACTGCTCTTACAAAAATGCGGTGGGCAGGCCCTGTTTCACTGGCTTCCACCATAGATCTTGCGGAAAGCCCCAACTCCAATTCCATGTCTAAGATAGATCTTGCATGCCATAGAAGCTGAAATAAACCAAAGACAATATCACCTTTCCTATTGAATCTTTGAATCCAAATAGAAAAACAATGCATTTACTTATTGCAGGGATGGTATTGGAATACGTGCTCTGACATAGTACCAATCAGGGTCATATGGAACAAGTTCCTTGTATGCGGAGGTCTTCACAAGATTGGTCCAATGGGGAAGCTCAATCTAGGATGTATGATAACCCATCAATACGAATATCAATATAATCTTAAGTTCTAGCCTAAAAAAATTATGGCAAATCTCAAAACAAATGCAGAGAAATTTCAAGGGAACATAAAAAAGAAACAATAAATACCTTCCCAATCACTTGATATGGGCAGCGTAATCCCTAATGAATTCGTGAGGCGAAACATCTTTGATAGTACAAGGCGTCACCATAGAAGTTCCTTGCCACAGTTTCTCTTCGAGCTCGAAATAAGGAGAAACTCTAAGAACATAAAGCATATTTTAGGGTTTGTATAAAAAGCATGAAATAGGGTTTATGATGTATTGAAGTAACACACGCATCCATCGACCTATAGAAATTATAGGTAAATAGAAAACCCCTTTTTACATGTATTACAAGTAAACAGAAATTTATGAGGGTTTTAAAAAATAATCAAAATTCAAAATGCGTGCATGCTAATTGTTTGCCCATCCCATGAGACAGTTTATTAAAAATTTTGACAAGTTTTGACTAGAAAAATGGCCTATGATAGGCATTTTTCCTGTCAAATTCCAAACCTAAACGTCTAGGTTAGTTAGCCAAACTGGTAAGCTCCATCACACGCTTGGACAGATTCCGCACTCACGTGTCATTTTTGGCTCCACTCGGATTTCTTACGGATTAGCGCTCTTGCTAACCTTAACCTTAACAAGGGTTAGACGATTGTGACCCTCGTGTCATGTGAACGGGCAGGGAGTGACATATAAGAACATAACATGGGAGGAATGTAAAGAGAATGTAAGACTTCCCAGAAAGACAATACTATAGTGTGATGCCTAAGGGTTTTGACATGAATAACATTATTGAAAGAATAAAAAAGTGTACTAGTGTCGAATGCATGCACCCATCCTATTACTTCACATCAAATACAACAGAATAGGTATTCTCATTTGAAAGGTGTCCCTCTAATGAATAATTTAATTTCTGGATGAAAACTGGATTTGTGTATATGTTTATGGTAATTGAGTGCTTATTTTGGGGCTAGTAGTTGTGGGAAGGATATATGCAGTTATCTAGTGTAATGGCACCCAGGAATGTGCGCTAGTATATGGTTGGATGTGTCATGCATTGACTCCATGGCTGATTTTCCTCCGGAGGTGGATCTGAGGAACCCAACTCACTATGTCCAACGCTTTGGGAAATGGTGAGCTTCACCCTTTCATTCCCTTCCCTCATTATTAACTATATTTTTCAACATTCTTTGGACACGACATATCCTATATTATACTTATTACAGAACCTAGTGGCCTCTTTTTAGGACATCTGTGTGTACTAATTCACAAGGAGGAGGAGCAAGGACATCTGTATTATGATGAGCTGCTAAACCTACCCAACCCAATATTGAACTTCATCCAAGTTGTAGCCCTTATGGAAGATCTCGTGCATTGAGTTGTGGAACCATTAGAGAATTTATAATTGTGTCTCGGGTCTAAATCTTGCATCAGATTTTCTCCTTGTGTGAGGTGTGAGGGGGATTCAAGAGGTGGGAAATAAGCACCCTGCAGTGCAGCATTAAATGCTGCAGTTGCCGGGATGTCATCCATTAGATCTGATCTAAGGGCTGACATCCCTGTAGCTGCAGCATTAAATACTGCACTGCGAGGTGCTTATTGTTCGCTGATTCGAGGTAACAAAAGGCGTAAAACAAAGGGAAGAACGAGGTTTGGAAACTGAATATTTGAACAGATTTTTGGAATCTTGTTCTACTTATTTAAATTGAATTAACTCTGGGCATACACATTAAATTGACTCTGGGTATACATATTAAATTAATGTTGGGGCTTCCATTGAAGGCACTTACCTTGATGCCACCGATGAATGCTAAACTATGAGGGCTGAGGACTTGATATTCTCATCAGTTTTGCTCTTATAGCTGGTTTCTTAGTTTGATTTCTAAATTGGATGATAATAGTTTTGCTTAAATTGGTTTCCAGACATGACATCTTAAATGGATGTTTTTATATTCTCATCAGTTTTTCTCTTATAGTTGGTTTCTTTGTTTGATTTCTAAATTGGATGATAATAGTTTTGCTTAAATTGGTTTCCATACATGACATCTTAAATGGATGTTTTTAGTTATTTCTTTCAATATTCTTATAGCTGATTTCTTAATGGGACCAAATATTCTATTTCGGGATGAATAAAATTGAGGCATCATCTTTCCATCTTCTTATTTTGGCATATGATAACATTTTGTTACAGAGATCTTGTGGATTTTTTGTTTATTTCAGCGTGATAGAATTTTGGGGGAGGGTGTTTGATATTTATAATTTTATTCGACCTGGATGGAGTTTCTCCCTGATCATACATTATTTGATGTTCCTATTTGATGAAGTTCTTCCTATATAAACTTTTGGGGGAGTGCTCGGGATCTATTTTCATCATTATGGAGGCTCTTTTGATCCTTACTTTATTCGATGGTCCTGTTTGATAAAGTTCTTCCTATATAACATTTACACAGTGTCTGTTAAGGATTTTATGCTGGTTTTTACAATTTGGTCTTTATATGTAATTTGTATATCACCTTTTTTCATTATATGTACTTTTTTAATAATATTTTTATCTGTCCATCTATGTTTCTTAGAGATGCAACATATATGCCGTGAATATGTTTTTTAGTATCTGCTTCGTCTCTTGTATGGTTTTTAGTATATCCATCGTCTCTTGTAGGGCTTATTAGAATGATAAGACCGTTTTCTTTTTGTGACGAGTCTATTGTCTCAAGCAACTTCAGAGTTTACGCAACTTCAAGGAGCTTTTAAAAGAGTATTCAGTATTATAACATAGAAATGTGTAAAGATGGGAAGATGTTTTAAAGAAAAAACTTTGATGGTAGGAAATGTGTAAAGATGGTTTGTCTTTTCAAAAGAAATAATATGGACGTTTTCTATAAGAGTGTTGCGTTGTAATATCTATAAATACATTTGGAAGTTGTAGAAATGTAGGCATGCTACTTATTTATTTGACTGGAGAAACAATGCAGATAGTGCAATTATTGTCTTTTTGGAAATTTTTAGCGAATATTTACTTTTTTTTCAGACTCAACAAACATCATCGTTTTAGAAAGTATCTGTTTAAGTAGTATTAACACACTGTTTCACCTTTTTGGAAACTGTCTGTTTAAGCATATTAACACACCGTTTTGGAAAGTATCTGTTTAAAGTTGTATTGAACTATGAACATAGGAAGGGTTGCATGTCAGAGAAACCATGTGAACCTACTTCATTAGCTTTGGCCTTTGAATAAGGCAAAACCTACTTCATTAGTGAGAGTCAGACTTCAAAGTTTATTGACAAAACGCGTAATAGTGAGTATTGAGTATTGAGTTTTAAACTATTAATATAGCTTTACAGTGAAACTTGGAAGTTTATTGATGGAGTGCCAAAGTGTTATATGGATTCATAGAAAACCATGGAAATGCTTGTTGTTGAATCGTTATAGACCATATTGTTGCAGAAGTTATTAATCGTGAGACTTCTAAGTTTATTGACTAGGTGCCAAAGAGTCTTAATATAGATTCATAGTGAGGCTTCCAAGTTTATCGATGAAGTGCCAAAGAGTATTAATATGGATTTATATAAAACCATGGGAATGCTTCTTGGTGAAGCGTCATAGATTGTATTGTTGCTCCTACTCCAATAATTTTGTCCTTTTCTAACAACACTTAATCTAAAGTGGAAGTGGAAGTGAAGGAGATCAAATATTCTGTTAGTGTGGCATAATTGTTGGTAGAGGATGCATGAGTATTTAGGGTTCATGTGTCATCAAAATAGATCCAAGGGACTTTTATCAATCCTGGGCGGAGTAGTAACCCTGTGACTTTTCATTAATAGAATGGTCCCTTGAAAAGGGTTTAAGCTCAAAACCCGGGCGACTATTCTGAAAACGAGAAAATATTTTTCTTCAAATGTAACAGATATTCTAGCTAGCCACATGCCCCAAAGACTCGAGTAAGGGAATAACTGCAGTGACTCCCATTCTTGTTTAGTAAACCAGACGACAAAACATTCTTCAATGGTTTCTTGGTCCCTATTATCATGAATCAGGACGACAAAGGAAAGCCAGCCAAATTTGTGACCTACGATATCCAAGACTTCCTAAAGAACTCGGATGTCACACTAGTCAAGGATACCGACACTTTGGACCAGTGAGAACACCAGCCCAGGGGGCGTCCCGACTCCCTATGACCAAGAAACCCTAAAACAAGGAAAATGAATGAGTAGCGGAGGGAAACTTGGTGGAATCTCTTAGTAGGATGGTTAATTAGAGTTTGAAACAAAGACCAAGAGATTCTGACCATCCAGATGAAAATCCCCAAATTTTGCCCAAGGGTTAATGCAAGAAACTTGGGATCTAGGGAAAAATGGTGGAATTAAGTGAAATTGGACACTCAGATTGATTGTTGGATGTAGTAATAGGCGAATGGAATTGAAACCAACAATACTCAGTTTGCGGTTCTTGGAAATACCCACTTTCCCCAAGGGGGGTGTTTTTCCCTAGTAGTTGGCTAGTGCTTTGGATGGGCGAATGGAGTCTGATTAAGCCAAAAATTTAAATCTAAGGGTTTTATATTAATTCCAAAGTGGGTTTTAATTCTTATAGCTCGTTGTAAGCTAGAACCTATGGATCTATGAAATGAGGGTTTTAATGTAATGAAATGATGAGCAATGCATATACAAAAAATAAAGGAAGAGAATCTTGCCTGTGAGATGTACCTGGATCTTGTCGATGAGATGAGAAATGATGAAGAATGTCGCTTTCTGATCGAAATGAACTTTTTCAAGGAAGATCTTGTTGTTTTTTTTCCCTAGCCAGTTACCCTAATGCCTCCTTCAACCTACCAAATGAGAGAGAAATCAACCGATTATACAAACGAACGAGATCTGCAGAATACAGAGAATAAAGAGAATAAAAAATAATAAAGAACAAGAAACTCCTTGATTCGAATACCCAGAAGTCGGGACGAAGGGGAGTTGCCCCACAAAAACGCCCTCTCTCTCTCCTAGCGTGCCTCCCTTTCCTGCAGATAAGATGGGTAAAGAAAAAATGCAATATATATCCTGAATGAAGCTTAGTATAGAAGAGTAGAAGTTCCAATCATCAAATCATCAAGACATCCACAAGGTGCACAGAAGAATAATCCGAGATAAGAATCTCTTTGTTAAAATTCTGGTACCAAAGATCATGAATTGAAATCAAGGGGTCGCCTCTCTTAAATAGTTTTAGAGAAACATGAACCCTCACTCACTTTATCATCCAACGATTGAGATTAAAACATCATCAACGATGGAGATCAACAATACATAACTTATCACATGGATCAAGTGACTAAGTCAGTAAAAGGGCACACTTGCCTAAAGGACGCCTATCCTAAGTCCTTTATGATACAATAATACACTAAGGGGGTCACTTAGGGGATTAATTCACCCTATACCCTTTTACAACTTCAAATCATATGATATAACAGTGAAATACATGAATAGCCAATCAAAGGGGGTGCTCATTGGGGGGATTTCCTCACTGGTTGAGCCATAATAAAATAATCCGGACATTTGCTGACTGAAAACTGCTGGAGGATTTCCTGTGATGTTGAGAAACATCATCTACGAAAATTCCAAGCCATTTCATTGACCTAGGAAGCCAAATCGACCTTTTTAGTGATTTTCTAGTTCATTTTTTGTTGGTACAATCTCTCGAAATTGATAAACCCATCATAACTCTCTCCAGGATGCAAACTGGTGCAAACTGAGTGCTCTGGATGATCTGGAGAGATAGAATAACGGTATAAGTTACTACTCATACCCCTGGAACACTGCTCTGCTATAGGAGAACCAATCATACTGCCATCTGGAATAAAAATTGATCATTTGGCCAATAATTAAGTGATAATAATCACTTTTCTAGAGAACCGGGGCCAAACTCTCAAAATTGAAACTGCAGTATTGGTCATGGGCATGTCTAAAACAAATATAGACCATGTATTTTTGAGTCACTGCCTTGGGAACCGTGATTGACTTGGTCAACTGAGTTGACCAAGTCAAAATACCCAAAATTAAGGTGAGATACTATGCCAATATGATCCTGCAACCATCCAAGGCAAGAGATGCTCCAATGATGTATATCAAAACCAAACTTGAGTCAGTTATTCATAATAATGGTGACCACCAACAATAATAGTAATAGAATATACCTTTGCTTCTAAAAAATCTTAGAGTCCTCTGGAAATATGATTGTACATGCCATACTTACAAAGTGTAAAAGATGTGCTATATATGGGTGAGGGTGGAAAAACAAGGCTAAGGCAAGGGGAAATGACTCTTAACCGACTTTGACTCGGTGATCTATCCAAATGATAACCAATATACTCTACCAAGATGACATATGTATGATAGATAGCAATAGGGAATGGAGGTGTCTCACATATGGGTAAAGTACTTGGGTATGCTTCCCTCAGACTCTAGCAAGTTTTCCTTTGCAACTTCATTGCAGTATGTGTCAACCTTCAAAGGCAAGTGCCCCGGAAGCCTTTTGGGCTACAGTATTGAAAAAGACCCAGCCTTTCTAGACTGGTCTCACCCTGTGGCCCTATGGGGACCATTGAGCCGAACATTATACAAAGTGTGAGTGCTCATCCTTTGACCATTAACCTTTCAATAATTTTCACACTTTACAAAAGATGGTAGCCAGGCTACAAGAGTAGGTTCCCTGGAAAGCCTTTTGGGAATCTAGTAAATGACTAAGGCCTAAACCTGCTACCAGTGAGCAGTCCACAGCCTCGACGGGTTTGCCTCTCCCTGGTGCCCCTGTGGAGGGAAAATTGAGCCTTAAATTATACAAAGAATGAATGCTCAACCTCTTTGGCCACTGACTACCTTTTCAATATTTAATACTTTTTGCATCCTTTAGATATAGCTTTTATGCGTTTCGATGCTTTAGTGTTTAGCAACACTGTTATGGTGGAGAACTTGTTGAGAACAACCCTCTGAACCTAGCCACACTGGCCAAGGCACATACTTCATAACCAGAGACACATAGCAACATGGAGTCTATCATACATAGGGGTCAGAATGGGGAAAGGATATTCAATCTTACAATTTTCCATTAGTCTAAGTCGTGGGATAAAACAAAAATGAATGAAATGGATGGACGGGCCAAATGACATGGGACCAACCTAGCACTAAGATTTATACTTTGTTCAAGCAGGGCATGGGAAATAATCTTCTCATTGAATTATTCGATAAATAATAACACAGGTTAGAGCAATACATAACATATAAGCACAGGTCACCATAATCATCCTAACATGACAAGCATAGGTTTTTGAGATGCATCACAGAGCAAAACTAAACCAAGGAAATATATCTGTCTCCAACTGATAAGCCTCTCTATAACTGTGTGTACCAACTCCTGGTCTACTATTATGCTCTAATGAACTAGATCATCACCAAAATCATCTCAATGGGCTCCTGAATTTCATTCCTGGTGTTAGTCCTAGGTTTGTCAACTATTTTCCTTAGGCTTGCCTTTTACCTTAGACAATTTTATTCTTTTTCTACTATGTTTGGGTCGTTTTGATTTCGTTTTAAATATATTTTTGCATTAAACAAATATGTTAGTTTAGACTTAAGCTCCTAGTAGATTAATAAGTGATTATTCATATAATAAAATAAATGCAAGGTTAGGGTTGAAATATTTCATATCCTATGTTCTAATGCAACTTGGTAGCGCATTTCATTATTCATGCACATCAATGTTATCAGAACCAGACTGGTCATCGAACCGGCAAAGCCCAAAATGTGAACCAGACTAGAATCGACAAAAAAACGGGTTAAAACCCGACTGACTAAAAAATACATAAAATATTCATATTTTGTAAAAAAACATATATATTCATATGCATACATTTGAATCCAAACCATTAATACACAAATAGTGTTAGGATAGGCTTAAGGTTAGGTTAGAAGCATAGGTTAGGTTTTAGTTTGTGTTTAAAAAAAATGAATTATGTGAGTCCCTAGTCCGCAGTGAGTCCCTAGTCCGCAGCCGTACAACAGAGTACGAACTGGCCGGTTTCGTACCTGGTTTGGAAAAAAACCCGGTTTGATGAATTTTTTTTGTTGACCGGACCAGCCAACCTTGTAAACCGGTCAGACCGGACGGTTTTGCTGGTTCCAGTCCAGTTCCAATAACACTGATGCACATGCGCGCTGCCAGATTGCCAAGTTAGGGTTATGTGAAAGTTTTCAAACCCTATCAAATAATGATGTAGCTATTCAGTCTTTGGGACTTGTTCTACCTAACAAGTTAACAGTTGGCTATGAATTACACCTGGAAAAGCAACAGTACTGCTCCATGTTTAAAGATCGTTTCGAACTCAATGCTCTGTACCCTGTCAATATCAATTTCGTATGAAACAGTGATTGATCTCCAAAGAGGGGTTTTCATGTTTCTTCTAAGATTTTTGTTTCTATTGTTTTGTCTATAGCTTCAAATTTAATCATGGATTTAGATAAGAAACCCCATTCCAATGGTCATGTACTCAGAAGTGAACCCAAAAATGTTGAATGGATGAGTAAATTTCCATTAGCTACTGCAAAGTTGAAAGAAGCAGGTTGGTACACCTTATGTAAGAGAATTGAGGATTATAATGTGGAGGTTACGAAGTCTTTCTGTCAGAATTTTAAGGAGTCAGTGGTGAACGTTGGTGGGTTTGAGTTTCCAGTAACAGAGGACTCCACTGCACAAGCTATTGGAATTGCTCCTGAAGGTGAGAAATGGTTTAAAAAACAATCAATAGATGAAGACTATGGACAATTTCTTCTACCTACACACAGAAACCCTGATTGGAGCCAAGGGATTCAAAGGGTCTGTTTACTTGAAAAATGGCGTAACATTCTGCAGATCGTCCAAAGATATGTTACATAAGAGGGGAGGTTCGCCACCATTTACCTCTATCATATGCGGTTCCTTCAGCACATATCAGCTACTGAAAGGTTAAACTTACACTATTACTTTCTAAAGAGTTTAAGTAAGATGTCTATTAGGGTACGAAATCATCTTGATTCTTCTAGTAACAACATTTTTCATCATGGCTTGGTTAAACTGTTAATAGCCAAAGAATTAGAGAAACATCGGAGATCTTGGTCTCATTTCCTATTTTGGTTCGGTTTCAAAATTGAATTTAAGGAATGTGAAGAAAGTAAAAGAAAACAAAACCCTACCAGAAAAAAAGGTCGTGAAAATTCCTTCTGATACAGAGGCAGTTAACATGTCAAAATCTCTTTCTGAAAAAGAAATAGAAGATCACCACAAAGGTAAAACTCTTGAAGAAGAAACGATTGTTCAGACACCTTCAAATATTGAGCAAGGTAGATTCGAAGATATAGGAATACAAGAGTGTGACACATGTAAAAAATCTATGGTCAAAGATAAAGAAATTGGGGTAAGTCACAAATTAAATCCTTCTCATAGTAAATTACTTATTCCTATAGAAAGCTCATCGAAGCCTGTTAAATTTTATTCAAGGCCTAAGACTCGTCCTGTAAACAAATTAAGATTAAATATGAAGGCTGTGTTGAACCCAAAGATAAAAAAGAATAAGGTCATAGAAGTGCAAGAGTCATCAGATGATGAGGAAGATGAAAGGGAAAAGTTTGTTAAATCAACACTGAATAAGGTATTTGATACCATTGAGCAGAATTTGAAAAGGGTACCGGATCTTGTTTCCAAGAATTGTCCAAATCATTTTGATGATGAAGAAAATCTACAGGAGAATACAACATCAATAATCTTAGATCTTAAAGGAAAAACTGCAGCTGAATTTGAACCTAGTGAACCTTCAAAAGAACAAGCAAATTTGGATAAACATAGTACTGCAAATGAAGCTTGTGAGGATTCAGATATTTTTATGAAAGAATTTGAAAAAGATAAACAAAATAAGGAAATTGAGCAATTCAAGCTTTAGAATGAACATATAAATCAAATTAATGATAGTTTGATGCAAGCAAACAAGATGTTGAAACGGGATTTGCAGGAGATAAATAAAAATGATTCAGAGCTGGTACAAGTGGAAGAAGAGGAAGATAAAAGGAGGAAGATAGCACAGGAACATAACATTCAGCTTATCAGAGAAAAGAAAGAGGTTGAGGAAAGGCTAAATCAAGTCCAAAAGGAATACAACCGGTTACAAAAGAAGGCACATGCATTGGATGGGCTAGTTGCGCTAGCTAAAGCTGCTAGGAGACTTTGATTTGATGATGAAAATTTGTCTATATTAGACACAGGTCATAGTCAGTTAATTATATATTTAAGTTTGATACTTTTCTATTTTTGGAAATTCAATTCCAAAAAAAAGTGGATCTAGAAACAATCTTTTTGGTTTTACCTTTCCTATATAGTGTAAAGTTTTGTTTGAACAAGAGGAGACACATGAGGGTCAATATATGCATGGAACTTGTGTAAAGTTTGACATTTATATGACTGTGTAAGGACTTCTTTATTGAAATGAATGACTCTTTTATCAGTGGTAGGTTTAAAACTACATATTGTTTTAATGTTCTTTGGTTCTGTTTGAACTATTGTCTGCACTTTTTATTTATATGGATGTTTTCCGTCTGAATGCCTATGTAGGCAAATGAATATTATTGAAAAAAGATGTTTAAAAGGTATTTTTGAACACCTGAATTTTATATGATGCATTGAATGTAAAACTGTTTGTTTCCTCTTTGTATCATTTATGTTTTAAACCTATCTCTTATCCTTCAATAGTTATTCTTTCTTTATATTCTGTCCTTATACATATATTATCTGATGTTTTTAGATCATTTATTCTTCTGTACATGATTTTGTATTCTTGGCTTTTTATTGTTATCCAAAAAATGAACAAAAACAACCTTTAAATATTGAGGTGCCTAAGCCCTGCTTCCCTATAGTCTAGTTGGCAGACTTAAGGACAAACATCTTTTTGAGACTATATTGGGGAGGAAGCAAAGAAGTTCTTCCTTGGTTTAACATTGATAGATATGGTTTTAAGGGTGAACATAATCAATGAATTGTTTCATAGACTACTTTTTTCACATGTTTTGTTAAAGGAAAGCAATTGTGGCTCCTAAAATAGCTGGGACTAGGGCAAATATTTCATCTCCTCTACATCCAGGAATCCTAGATCTCGAGCAGATTTTGAGGGGTGCTAGGCAAAAATTGAGTTCTACCTCATCTGGAAGATTTATGTATCCTTCATCTTTAGATATATCATATCAGTCACAATTTTCTTCTCCTTCTGCTAATCCACAACCTGAGAAAGAAAAAGAGGAACAAGACTTGTTTTTTCTTGTGACTTAAATTGATAATTTTCAGGTTTTTACCAAATCCTTTATTGTTCGAAGAGGTTAAAACCGAAGTTTTACATTCAAGAGGATTTTCATTAAAAAATCAAGTTTCACCTTACACTCCTCTCACGAGTAGGATCCCACTTCATCAACTTAAATTCAGTAGCTCATTTCTTCATCAAGCCAATCTAGTCCAAAAATGGTTGCCCAGCCTCCTGATTATATGGACCGAATAGTGGCTGCAAGGTATGCCCCATTGGTGCTGCCTTATCCCCTTCATGCTCTTCCTGGGGGTGATTATCAAAAATATCTCCCTAGGTTTAATGGTCAGGGTGAGGTAACAACAAAGGAACACTGGAATGCATTTTTCAGTTACGCTGACAATCAAAACATTGAAGCGAAGGATGTTTGGATGACGATGTTCGTTCAAAGCTTAGATGGACAGGTCAGAAAATGGCTCAGAGAGCTACCTGTAGGATCCATAGATGGGATAGAAGCATTAGAAGAGGTGTTTATGAAGTAGTGGGGGGATACAAAATACTACCTTTACTACATCACTGAGTTTGGAGCTTTGAAAAGGAAGAAAAATGAATCAGTTGTATATTTTTCAAAACACTTCAATAAGATGTATGGTAAGATACCAATAGAATTAAAGCCTTCTGAGACATCAACAAAACTCACGTATGAAAATTCATTTGATTTTGAGTTTTCTTTATTATTAAGAGAAAGAAGGTCTATAACTTTGTTAAATATGCAGGAAGCTACATTAGAAGTTGAGTCAAATATGTTGGCATCAAGTAAACTTAAAGAACAATCAGAATACCAAGAACGGGATAAAAAGGGAAAAAAAGAAATGATGCCATCAACTTCTACAGGAAAAGCATTAGATAAAATGGATGAAATGAATAAGTTAATCAAAAGTTTGTCTGCAAAAGTTAACTTTTCAAACACGTGAATTTGATGCCGAAATATGAAAAAAAATGTTTCACCCCCTGTCATGGCTCCTTAGGGAAATAGCCTAGAAATGGATTTTATTTCAATAGTTTATCGAGGAGCAGAAGAGAATATTAAGCATGTGTTTCATTAATCAGAGTAAATTAAGACAACCATGGCCTCCATATTCAAGTATAAATCATGACCTTCAAAATTGAAACTTCTCCTAGCCACCCAATATTCCGTAGCTAACTAGCAATAACCTCAATCTCGTAGTCACCAAAAGTTTGAAGCACCTTGGACCCACCTTTCTAGTTGTACTATTTTTGTTGGGTAAAACTAGATTCCATACATTTGATTGCTTCTGTTAATGCTACTATGGGATTAGGAGCAGGCTCAGTTGTAGTAACTGCTCTAGATCTCAATTCAGTTCTAGCAGTTTATGACACGGGGATAGGTAGGTGCATGCACCAGTGAATAGTGACTATATGATGCTCGATAAACGATATGGTTCGAGGACCACTATTTTTTTATTTCCCCATATTTCCTTTCCATTTATTACCTTTTTCGAAACATTCCCCATGGAGAATAAGAATCAGAATAGACCTTTGCAAGAAGGAAATCCAAATCAATTTAGACATCCTTTTGTTCCAAGATTCTTTCCTAGAGAGAAGGAGGTTCAACCCCCTTTCCAAAATAATTTGTTGAATGAAGAGGATGAGGTCGAGGAGTTAGAATATGAATATTTAGACCAAAATATCAATCATCTTGAAGAAGAGTCATCTGAATTTTTTCTTACTAAAACTCATTATCAAAATTTTGTTCAGATATACATCTCCAGCTGATATTTATTAGACAGATCCAAAAAGGTCCTATAATCTAAGGTCTGGTGCTAAGGAAGTTGCTCAAATTCCTAAAAAGAAAGTAGTTGATCCTATTAAACAATGGCTTGATCCATCATTGGAAAAGAAACATAACCAAAGGGTTAATAAAGCTAAGCTCACAAAGTTGGAAGAAACCAATAAGAATAATCAGGGTTTCAATTTTGAAAATGAGTTGAGTAAGGTCAAGATTCCTGTCCCATTAACAGAGTTGATGAAAATACCTTCAATTAGAGATCATGCTTATAGAATGCTGAAATCATAGGCTAATGAAATCCCTTCTGATGTTATAAACCTACAAGATGAGCATCCCACCATTATTGTTGGTTCTTCCTCACATGACAAAGTTGAAAATAAATCAGATTTCCCTTCTCTTTTCTATATTACCTTAACAGTTCATGAGTAAATGCTACACAACTGTTTGTTGGACTTTGGAGCTTCTCATAATCTTATGCCCAAGGCTGTTATGGAAGCCTTAGGACTGAGCATTACTAAACCTTATCATGACTTGTTCGCTTTTGATTCAAGAGTAGTTAAGTGTTTAGGAGCGATCAAATATCTTGTTGTCAATCTTGCACAATTACCTATGAAGAGTGTTATTATGGATGTAGTCGTTGCTGATATTTCACTTAAGTTTGCCTTGTTGCTATCGAGATCCTAGGCAAAAAGAGTGGGAGGTACTTTACGGATGGATTTATCCTATGCTACCATTCCAATCTTTGGAGGAGAGCACAGGAGGTTATACAGAGAAGTACAGTTGGATTATTTGGTAAGTGACAACAACAATCTAGCAAATCATCCAATCTATGTTGTGGAAGAAGATATAGGATCTTGTATGTTGCATTTGAGTAATGAAGAAACACCTGGTGTTCTGCAAGTGGAAAAGGAAGTACTAGATCGACATAGTGCTGAAAAACAGGATGAATTGTGGCAGATGTACTTTGATGGTTCTTTATCTAAAGGAGCAGGGGCTGGAATTGTTCTCATTTCTCCTGGAGGGGAAATTATTTGTCTGATGTACAAATTGGAATTTCAAACAGCTAACAAGACAACTGAATTGAAGCATTAGTACTGGGACTTAGAGCTGCAAAGGATTTGGGAATTCAACAACTGGTTGTTTTTGGCGACTCCAAGTTAGTGGTTCAGCAGGTCAGAAATGTTTATCAGGTAAAGTAGCAGTTGTTAAAAGTTTATATAAATGAAGTATAGGATCTGATGGATAATTTATTTTAAGTATTTAATATTTCCTTCATTCCTAGAGATCAAAATCAAACAGGAGACTCTCTGGCTCTAGTAACAACATTTTTCAAAGTCCCACAACACACTCAACTCAAATACCCAATTGAAGTTAGGAACAGGCCTTTAATTCCAATAACATAAAACATTGGAGAGTGTTTCGGGATAATTAGGAAATCAAGAGATTCTTTGAATTAACAGGTGAGTTTTCAACCTCTCAGATTGATGAAGAACAAGATGATGATGTGAATGAATTTCCATCTTTTACAGAATAGTCAATTGCTAATCATAATATTATTGAACTCAAAGGAAATTTCATTCCAAAGGGTTTAGTTCCTCTAGAAAGATTGTTTTTAAAAGATGATACTTTAGCAAAACCAACTGTGCAATCTTCTGAAGAAAATGTTAGTAGCTGTAACATTGGAACTGAAAGTCAACCTGAGACCATTAAAATTTTTAAGCTGCTGTCAGAAGAGAATAAAAAAAAGTATATCAGTCTCTTAAAAGAGTTTGTGGATATATTTGCTTCATCATATGAGGATCTCAAAACATATGATACTAGCAAAATTCAAAATAAGATTCCTGTAAAACCTGATACCAAACCCTTATGGCAAAAAATCAGAAGAATCAATCCAGCATTGTTACCAGTTATTGAAAAAGAGGTGAAAAAATTATTAGATGCAAAAATTATAGTACCTCTTCGGTATCCCACTTGGGTTGCAAATATGGTTCTCGTTGGAAAGAAAAATGGTGAAATAAGGTTTTGTTGATTTTTGTAATTTGTACAGATATTCTTTAAAAGATAATTACCATGTGCCTATGATAGATTAGATCTTGCAAAGGGTAGTTGGTGCTCAAAGAATATCAATGACAGATGGTGTTTATCCTAAAGTCTGTTAACTAGACCACAGGGTAGCAGTTTTTAGGCACCTCAGAAATCAAAGATTTTTTTTGTTGTTTTATGGATAACAATATAAAATTCAAGAATATAAAGACATGTACAAAGAAACAAAGATTTAAAAACTTCAGATAATACATGCATAAGGACAAGATTTTACAGAAGGAATAACAATACAACTTTTCAGGATCCGAGAGATAGGTTTAAATCATATAGACACAAGGAATAAACAAATAGTTCATCCACTGCATAATATGTAAAAATATAGGTGCTAAAAAATACATTTCAAACATCATTTAAGCAGTAATATCTACTTGCCAACACATGCATCTATATATAAGACATCTATATAAATAAACATGCAACCAAGGGTTCAAGCAGAACAATGGAATATCAACACAACATATAGTTTAAACCTAGCTCCAAATAGATAACAAGTCATTCATTCAGTAAAGAATTTATTACACCGATAAAGTATTGCAAAACTGTACAAGCTTCCAATATATGTCAACCCTCATGTGTCTCTTTTTGTTTAACCAAAATATTACAATATATAGGAAAAAGCGTAAGATCTAAAGTTTGTTTGTAGATCCACATTTTACGGGTTTAACTTCCAAAAATATAAAACTATCTATCTAAAAATATCTAATCTAGATAAGCATGACAAGTGTCAAATCTATACTAAGCTAGACATCATATCAAAGTCTTCTAGTTGCCTCAACCAGCGTAGCTAATCCATCCAGCGCATGTGCTTTCCTTTGCATTTTGTTGAACTCCTTTTGCATCTAACTCGACCTCTTTTCGAGCTCCTCTTTATCTTTAACAAGCTGATCATTCTATTCCTATACCACTTTCCTTCTCTTTACTGCTACCTGTACCAACTCCGAGTAGTTTTTATTTACTTCCTATAGGTCTTGCTTCAATAACCCGTTGCTTTCATTAAACCATCATTAATCTAATTCATATGTTCATTTTGAAATTTGAAATGATCAATCTCTCTTTTTTGTTGATCCTGTTCAAATTCTTTCATAACATCCTCTGAATCTTCATCTGCAACATTTTCCTCATTGAAATCTGCTTTCCTTTTTTATTATTCACCCATTTCAACTTCAGAAATCAATGATGTTGTATTGTCTTCTAGATATTCATCATTATTAAAATTAAAAGGACAATTCTTGGGAATTAGATCTGGAACATTTCTCAAACTTTGGTCAATACTCTTCAAAACTTGATTTAATGTTGATTCTAATTTCTTTGATCTTTTATCTTCTTCATCATCACTTGAAGAATCTTGCACACTTATAATCTAATCTTTTTCAATCTTTGGATCTAACATTGCTTTCATATTCAGTCTCAGCTTATTTACAGGTCATCTCTTTGGCCTGAAATATACTATAACTGGCTTAGATGAACATTTTGTAAGTTTTGAGGGTTTACTAAGAGAAAAATTGAGGTCTGATCTTTTCTTAGCCATTTCCATTTTATTAACAGGGTTCATGACTGAACTGCAATTTTTCAACTCCCCAGGCTTCTTTTGTTCAACTTTACCAAGTGTTTGAATATTTATTTCTTTTTCAGGAACTTCTTAAAACTTCTTCTCTGTGGTGGTCTTCAACTTCATTTTCAAACAAAGGCTTTCACCCATTATCTACTTCTATACTAGCAGGAATCTTCACAGTTCTTTTCCTAGTAGGGTTTTGTTTTCTTTTACCCTCTTTCCCTTCCTTAAACTCAACTTTGAAACCCAACCAAAATAAAAAATAAGACCAAGATCTTTCATATGTTTCTAACTCTCGAGAAATTAATAGTTTGACCAGTCCATGGTGAAAAATAGCCATTTTACCTAAACTTTTCAGCAAGTAATAAGGTAGGTTTAACTTCTCTGTACCTGATACGTGCTGTAGAAAATGCATATGGTAGCGGTAGATGGTTGCGAACCTTCCTTCACACGTCACATATCTTTGAATGATGTGTAAAACATCATGTCATTCCTCAAGCAGAAAATCCCTTTGAATCCCTTGGCTCGAGTCAGGGTTTTTATGTGCAGGTAAAAGAAACTGACTGTAATCTTCATCAATAGACTGTCTTTTGTACCACTTTTCACCCTCAGGAACTATGCCAATAGCCTGAGCAATAGTTTCCTCTATCATTGCAAAATCGAGCCCACTAACATTCACTGTTGATCCTTCAAAATTTTGGCAAAAAGACTTTTTAACCTTTATGTGATAATCCCCAATTCTTTCAAACATGGTGTACTATCTTGCTTCCTTCACCTTTTCAACAACTAATGGAATTTTATGCATCCATTAAACATTTTGGGGTTCAATTCGGAATATGTGGCCATTGGGACGAGGTTTCCTATCCAACTCCATGACTGAATTTGAAGCCTTAAATACAGTACTAGAAACAGAACCTTGAGAAGAAAACATAAAAAACCCTCTTTGCAAATCAACCACCATATCATCTCGAACTGACAGAGTACAGAGTAGTAGGTTCAGAATGATTTTAGAATGTGGAGTGGTACGAGTGTTCCTCCAGGTGTGAAGTCAGAGCCAAGTGTTGGCTCGTTAACAGGAACAAGCCCCAATGCATGATTATCCGATAACCCTGCACATAATGCCAATCTTGGTAAGCTAGCAGCGCACATGCATATTAATGATAAGATACGCTACCAGCTTGTATTAAAACATAGGAAATATAATTAAACCCAAACATTTCATTTTTTGACATGAAAAGAAATTTATTAATCTATAGGAGCTTAAGTCTTAAACTAATATATTTGTAAATGCAAAAAGATATTTTAAAATGAAATCAAAAGCAGCCCAAACATAGGAAAATAAGAAAGAAAATCAACAAGGGGTAAGAATGTCTAAGGTAAAAAAAGGCCTAGGGAATATAGCTAGTAAGAATGTTTAAGGTAAAAAAAGGCCTAGGGAATATAGTTAACAAACCTAAGACAAACACTGGCTCCATCTTGGGGATGGAATTTCCCTGTCATTTGCCAAGAACTGTAGACCAAGTGCCTTTATTCATGTCTACTACTACTGATCCATTGGGTTATGGAGTCTTAAACAAAACTGAAACTCATCGGTATGTACAATGTGAAGAATACCCTTCAGATCTTACTTGGTATAAAAATGCTTCAAAAACCACCCATTGACGGGGCCTACTAGTTCATCACCTTCCAAATTCTGTAAAACAAATGTATTGTTTTCTAAACTTCTCACAATTCTGAAAGGTTCCAGCCATAGATGATCACACTTGCCATGTTTTGGTTTCCCATCTCTTTGTGCATCCCACCAAAGCACCAAACTCTGTTTTATTTTGTCTTTATACATTTGAGCCTTTTCAACAAGTATCTCTCTTTCCTGCTGAAGTTCAATCATCTAAAAAATTCTGCGTTGTACCTCATTTGGTTCTTCAAGGTTATCTTGCATAAAATTCATGACAGTGAGACCCAACTATACAGGAAAAACTGCCTCAGCTCCATATATAAGATGGAAAGGAGAAGTACCAATAGCCTTTTTTGTGGTAATCTGATCAGACCAAAGAACATATTTCAACTTATTGTCCAATGCTTTTGTATTCTTTGACAACAATTTCTTAATACTGTTTACAATGTTCTTGTTTGTGGACTCTGCCAAGCCATTACCTTGTGGGTAATATGGAGTCGAATGTTTCAAAAGAATCCCATGTTTTTTATAGAAATTAACCATATTCTGGGATTTGAAAGCAGGAGCATTGTCTGTGACCAGCTTTCTAGGGAAACCGAATCTAATCAAAATGTTTTCCTCCAGAAAATTTATTATAACTTGATCAGTTACTCTTCTGGTAGCAATTGCTTCTACCCATTTTGAAAGAAATCAGTAGCTATCAGAATATATCTATGTTTCCCACTGGAATGTGGATTGATCTCTCCTATAAAATCTAACCCCCACTAGTGGAAAGGGGCTTCAGCTGAAATAGGTTTAAGAGGCAAAGAAAGCAATTTCTGTTTAGCTACAAACTTTTGGCATTCAACACAAGCTCTTACATGGGAAAATACATCTGAAAAGATCTTTGGCCAATAATAGCTTGCACGCAGAATTTTAAAGGCCGTGGCCTTCCAATAACGATGACCACCACAAACTCCTTCATGCATTTCAGTTGTAATAGCCTCGACTTATTCCTCATCAACACATCTGAGAAGAGTATCTACAGGATCTTTGCAAAACAAATTATGTTCAAAAATACAAAAATTCATGGCTTTTAATTTCAAGGATCTGAATTTTCCTTTGTCTAAATCTGGTAAAGATTGTAGAAACAAAAGGAAATATATTATATCACCATATCAAGCTAAGTCAACATATTTATGAAAAATATGTTCTTTTTCCTTCTCATGCTGAGATTTTTCTCCTTCAGAAACTTCATTAAACACAACATTCAATCCTAATGCTTGGCAATTAGAATCTATAAGCAACTTAGCCAAACCTTGGCCTTTAACAAGTTTGGTTGGCTTGATTTCAACGTCACATTCCATTATTTTTGCTATCCAACGACCCCTTTTCCCTTTAGAATCAGGTTGTGTTACGATTTCCTTTACTGTTGCATTATGAACATATGCTAAAAAATTTTAATGCAATATGTAAATTCTGAAAAACTTAAGGGCTTTAACAAGTGCATAGGCTTGCTTCTCTAAAGTGCTATACTTGAGTTTCGAGTCCCTTAAAACTTTACTAAAAAATGAAATGGGTTGTTCAATACCCTCTGCATTATTTTGCAACAATACTGCTGCTATACTGTCTTCAGAAGAAAAAGAAAAGCTAATGAACGCTTTCCAAAACCGGTGCTTCTGTGAGAGCTTGTTTTATTCTTTCAAAAGATAATTTTTCTTTTGGATTCCATTTCATTTCTTGATCCTTTCTCAGCATCTTATTTATTTGCTTGAAAATATCTGCAAAGTTAGGAATAAACCATCTGAGAAAATTGATTTTCCCAATAAAGGACTGAATTTCTTTTTTATTCCTGGGAATAGTAATTTTCAGAATTGCTTTCACACGCTCTGGGTCAATCTTGATACCATCTGCTGAGACAATATGATCAAGAAGTTTCCTTCTTGCATGGAAAAATGAGATTTCTTTGGGTTCAGAGACAAACCAAATTTCTTGCATTTCAAAAAGGTTTGTTCAAGGTGCTTAAGATGACTTTCATCTGAATCTCAAAAAATTGTTATGTCATCTAGATAGATCACCACAAATTTCTCCCTTTCACCCACAAATGCTATGTCCATATCCCTTTAAAATTTTGCACCTGCGTTCATTAAACCAAATGGCATTTTATTGTACATAAAAATTCCCCAAGGGGTGGTAAAAGCAGTTTTCTCCCTATCTTCTGGATGAACAACAATTTGATTGTATCCTAAGAACCCATATATCATTGATATCCTCTGAGCTCCAATTACATTTTGCAAGATCTAATGTATCTTAGGCATATGGTAATTATCTTATAAAGAGGATCTGTTCAAGTTACAAAAATCAACAGATAACCTTATCTCACCATTTTTCTTTCGAACGGGAACAAGATTTGCAACCCAAGTGGAATAACGAAGAGGCACCATAATTTTTGCATCCAGCAACTTCTTCACCTCCTTTTCAATAACTGGTAATATTGTTGGATTGATTCTTTTGAATTTCTACTGGAAGGGTTTAGTATCAGGTTTTAAAGGGATCTTATGTTGGATAATGCTAGTATCATATGTTTTGAGATCTTCATACGACCAAGCAAATATATCCACAAACTTTTTTAGCAAACTGATATACCTCTTTTCACTCTCTTTTGTCAGCAGCTTAGAAATTTTAATGATCTTACGTTGACTTTCATTTCCAATATTGTAGCTACTAACATTTTTCTTAGAAGATTGTACACAACTGGTTTTGCTAAAATATCATATTTAAGAAACAACCCTTCCAGTGAAACTTAACCCTTAGGAATAAAATTTCCTTTGAGTTCAATTAATTTTATAATCAACAATTAATTTTATAATCATCATCTTGTTCTTCATCAATCTGAGAATTTGAAAACTCACCTGTTAATTCCAAGAATTTCTTGATCTCCATATCATCCTGAAACACTCTCCAATGTTTTATGTTATCAGGAATTGAAGGCCTATGTCTAACTTCAATTGGGTGTCTGAGTTGAGTATTTTGCGGGATTTTGAAAAATGTTGTTGCTAGAGCCAAAGAGTCTGTTGTCTGATTCTGATCTCTAGGAATGAAAGTAATATTGAATGCCGAAAAGAAATTATCCATTAAATCCCATACTTCATTTCTATACACTTTTAAAAACTGCTACTTTACTTGATAAACATTTATGACCTGCTGAACAGCTAACTCGGGGTCGCCAAAAACAACCAGTAGTTGAATTCCCAGATCCTTTGCAACTCTTAGTCCCAGTACTAATGCTTCATATTTTATTGTATTGTTAGTTGTCTAGAATTCCAATTTGTACATCAGACAAATATTTCTCCTCCAGGAGAAATTAGAACAATTCCAGCTCCAGCTCTCTCTTTAGATGAAGAACCATCAAAGTACATCTGCCACAATTCATCACGTTTTTGAGTACTATGATAAACTGGTGCTTCCTTTTCTACTTGCAGAACAACAGATGTTTCTTCATTGCTCAAATGCAACAGACAAGATCCCAAGTCTTCTTCCACAACATAGATTGGATGATTTGCTCGATTATTGTTGTCACTTACCAAATAATCCAACTGCACTTTTCTATATAAGCTCCTTTGTTCTCCTCCAAATATTGGAATAGTAGCATAGGAAAAATCCATCTGCAAAGTACCTCCCACTCTTTTTTCCCAGCATCTCGAAAGCAACATGCCAAATTTAGGTGCATTATCAACAACAACCACATCCATCATAACACTTTTCATAGGTAATTGTGCAAGATTGACAACAAGATCTTTTATCACTCCTAAACATTGAACGGCTCTTAGTCAAAAGCAAATAAATCATGACAAGGTCTAGTAATGCTCAAACCCAAGGCCTCCATGATAGCTTTGGGCATAAGATTATGAGAAGCTTCAGAGTCTAACAAATAGTTGTGTAACATTTTCTCATGAACTCTTAAGGTAATATAGAAAAGAGGAGGGAAATTTGATTTCTTTTCAACTTTTTCAGGTGAGGAAGAACCAACAAAAATGGTAGGATGCTCATCATGTGGGTTTATAACATCATAAGGGATTTCATTAGCCTGTGATTTCAGCATCCTATAAGCAGGATCTCTAAATGAAGGTATTTTCATCAGCTCTGTTAATGGGACATGAATCTTGACCTTACTCAACTCATTTTCAAAATTGAAACCCTGATTACTCTTATTGATTTCTTCCAACTCTGTGACCTTAGATTTATTTACCCTGTCATTCTGTTTCTTTTCTAATGATGGATTAAACCATTGTTTGGTAGGAGCAACTACTTTCTTCTTAGGATTTTAAGCAACTTTTCTAGTACCAGATCTTAGATTATAGGAATTTTTTGGATTTGTCTGATAAATATCAACTGGAGAAGTATAGAAATCATCAAAAAATTCAGAATTTTAATACTGATCTTTAGTAAGAAAACTTTCATCTGATTCTTCTTCAAGATGATTAATACTCTGATCAAGATCTTCATATTCTAACTCCTCAATCTCCTCTTCATTCAGCAAATTATTTTGGAAAGGAGGTTGCACTCTTTGGTCCTCATTATCTTTTCTCTCTCTTTGAATGTCATTATTCCTCCTTTCTCTGGGCAGAAATCTTGGCACAAAAAGACGTCTAAACTAGTTAGGGTTTCCTTCTTGCAAAGGTCTACTTAAATTTTTATTCTCCATTTCGAATTTATTGACTTTCTCAGACAAATTTTTAATTAACTTATTCATTTCATCCATTTTGTTTGATGACTTACCCGTAGAATTTGATGGCATCATTTCCTTCTTACCCTTTTTATCTTGATCTAAGTATTATGATTGTTCTTTAAGATTACTTGATGCCAGCATGTTTGATTCAACTTCTAATGCAACTTCCTGCATATTAAGCAAGGTCCCTGACCTTTTTTCCCTTAGAAGTAAAGAAAACTCAGAATCGAATGAGTTTGCATAAGTGAGTTTTGCAGAGGTCTCAGAAGGTTTAATTTCTACTGGTATTTTGTTGTACATCTTATTGAAGTGTTTTGAAAAGTAAACAACTGATTTATTTTTATTTATTTTCATAGCCCCAAATTTAGTGATGTAATAAAGGAATTCTTTTGTATCCCCCCACTATTTCATGAACACTTCCTCTAATGCTTTTATGCCATCTATTGATCCTGTATGTAACTCTCTAAACCATTTCCTAACTTCTCCATCTAAGCTCTATATGAACATTCTCATCCAGACATCCTTGGCTTCAATATTCTGATTGCCACCATAACTAAAGAAAGCATTCCAATGCTCCTCTGTTGTTACCTCCCCTTGACCATTAAACCTAGGGAGATATTTTTTATAGTCTCCCCCAAGAAGAGCATGAAGGGGCTGAGGCATTACCAAAGGGGCATACCTAGCAACTACTATACGGTCCATATAGTCAAGAAGATGAGCAACCATTTTTGGACTAGATGGATTTGGACTGGATTGGCTTGAACTAGATTGATTTGATGAAGGAAAAGAATTTCTGAACTTGAGTTGATGGAGTGGGACCCTACTCGTGAGAGAAATGTTAGGTGAAACTTGAGTTTTTAAAGAAAAACCTCTTGTATGTAGAAATAGAACTCAATTTTAACCTCTTTAGACAATAAAGGATTTGAGAAGACCTGAAAATTAAAAATTTGAGTAATAGGAAAAGACAAGTCTTGTTCCTCTTTACCCTTTTTAGCTTGTGGATCAGTAGAAGGAGAAGAAAATTGTGATGGATTAGGCATTTCTAAAGATGAAGGATACAAAAACCTTCCTGATGAAGTAGAACTCAATTGTTGTCTAGCATCCCTCAGTATCTGCTCGGGATCTGGGACTCCTGGATGCAAAGGAGATGAAGGGTTTTCCCTAATCCCAACTTTTTTAGGAGCCACAGTTGCTTTCCTTTTTTTAAACAGGTGAAAAAATTCATCTATAACACCATTCATTGATTATGTTCACCTTACAAATAAGATATCAATATTAAACTAAGGAAGAACTTGTATGCTTCCTCCCCAGTATGGTCGCCAGAAAGATGTTTATCCTAAAGTGTACTAAGTAGACTACAGGGTAGCAGTGTTTAGGCACCTCAGAAATCAAAGATTGTTTTTCTTGTTTTATGGATAACAATATAAAATTCAAGAATATAAAGATAGGTACATAGAAACAAAGATCTAAAAACTTCAGATGATACATGCATAAGGACAAGATTTTACAGAAGGAATAACAATACAACTTTTTAGGATCCAGGAGATAGGTTTAAATCATATAGACACAAGGAATAAACAAACAATTCATCCACTGCATAATATGTAAAAATCTATGTGCTCAAAAATACGTTTCAAACATTATTTAAGCAGCAATATCCACTTGCCAACACAGATATCTATATAGAATACATCTATATAAATGAACATGCAGCCAAGGGTTCAAACAGAACCACAGAATATCAACACAATATATAGTTTAAACCTAGCTCCAAATAGATAATAAGTCATTCATTCAATAAATAAGTTCTTACACAGATAAAGTATTGCAGAACTATACAAGCTTCTGGCATATGTCGACCCTCATGTGTCTCCCTTTGTTTAACCAAAATATTACAATATATAGGAATAAAGGTAATATCGAAAGTTTGTTTGTAGATCCACCTTTTACGGGTTTAACTTCCAAAAATAGAAAAGAATCTATCTAAAAATATCTAATCTAGCTAAGCACGAAAATGTCAAATCTATACTAAGCTAGACATCATATCAAAGTCTTCTAGCTGCCTCAGCTAGCGTAGCTAATTCATCCAGTGCATGTGGTATCCTTTGCAATCTGTTGAACTCCTTCTGCATCAGACTCGGCCTCTTTTCAAGCTCTTCTTTATCTTTAACAAGCTGATCATTATGCTCATGCACCACTTTCCTTCCCTTTACTGCTTCCTCCACTACCTGTACTAACTTTGAGTAGTTTTTATTTACTTCCTGTAGGTCTTGCTTCAACATCATGTTGGCTTTCATTAAACCATCATTAATATGATTCATGTGTTCATTTTGAAATCTGAAATGATCAATCTCTCTTTTTTGTTTAGCCTGTTCAAATTCTTTCATAACATCCTCTGAATCTTCATCTACAACATTTTCCTCGTTAAAATCTGTAACATTTTCCTCATTGAAATCTGCTTGCCTTTTTGATGATTCACCCATTTCAACTTTAGAAATCAATGATGTTGTATTTTCTTCCCGATCTTCATCATTATTAAAATTAAAAGGACAATTCTTGGGAATTACATCTAGAACATTTTTCAAACTTTGGTCAATACCCTTCAGAACATGATTTAATGTTGATTCTAATTTCTTTGATCTTTTATCTTCTTCATCATCACTTGAAGAATCTTGCACACTTATAATTTAATCTTTTTTAATATTTGGATCTAACATTGCTTTCCTATTCAGTCTCAGCTTATTTACAGGTCGTGTCTTTGGCCTAAAATCATAGTTTTGAAAATCGATCTGACCGGTTTCGGAACCAGCAGGTTCACCGATTCGGTACCAAACCAGTTCAAACCAGCAAGTAAACCAGATCGGTGACCAGTTAGTTACCAAACTGGCTGGTTGGTCACCAAACCGGTCCAGTTCGGTAACTAAATGGTCTGGCCGGCCGGTTTCGAAACAGACCTGGCCAGTTACGGGCAACTTCTACTTTTTTTTTTTAAGTTTCACATTGACTTTTTTATTTTTATTTTTTACTAACCTATCTACCTAACCTAAACTAGGGCCCCACCCAACCCAACAACAAATATAAACTATATCGGTCCACTTCCTATTATTTCTTGTGTTTCTTGTGTTTGCTATTTGAGTGCGTGCTTAGTGGACAGAGCAACGAGCTAAGAGGAGTTGACAGTGGCAGTGGGAAGTGCCGAGTCGGGTGGACTCGGTGGACAATGGACAGTCACAGTGCTCACTGCTAAGTTGGGTCACGGGTGGACAGTGCTGGAGTCTAGACAGAACAGTTGCAAACAGTGCTGAAGCCTGATAGTTGGGTGGACAGTTTATCATTTTTAAGTTTGCAGTGTGCACTTGCAGAGGGTAGTCTTCATTGTTCAATAATCATTATCATAGATTCAGAGATTCAACCTTCAGGTAAGTAACAAATTTATCCAAGTTTACGACATGTTTTATAAAAAAATTAAAATTTCTATTTATGTGAGTTAAAACTTAAAACTTCAAAGTTTAAATTTGTAATTTTGTATTAATTATTAAATACTAAATAGAGATCTCTTTTCAATTTTGCAAAATTTTTATAATTTTAAATAGTGATTTTATAATTTATTATTTTTCCAATTAGTAAAAGAAATGAAGATCCCCTATATTTTTATAATTTTATAATTTTGCTCGTTGTTTTTTCAACTTTCAGCTTTTTCGAAATGGCCCCAAAAGTAAAAGATTCGGCATGGGCCCATGCAGATGTCGTTGACGGGGTGGTGTATTGCAAGTATTACAAGAAGTTGATTAAGGGTGGTGGAATTTATAGGTTTAAACAACACTTGGCTACCATCAAAGGGCAAGTGAAGGCATGTGAAGCTCCACTAGATGTTACTAGACAAATTAGAGCTAATATGCAAGAATATTTTAAGAAGTTTGAAGAGAGTAAGGCTAGGCAAAGAGAGATAGAGGAAGAAGTAGGAAAGAAGAGGAGGCTTGTTGAAATGATGGGTGGGACCTATGGTCCAGGTTCAATTGAAGGCTCTTCATCTATCCCTTCTACCGATCTTAGGGATGGATTTCAGTATATTGCACCCCCGTACTACACAAGAGAAGGGTAAATAAAAAAAAAGGTGGCATTCAAAGCTATTTTACATCCTCTGCAATGCTTCTCAGTTGCCTCCAACACATGTTCAGCCCACCTTAGATGACCATTGGAAGAAGAAATACAAAGAAGCTGCCTATGAGTACATAGATAGATGGTGGTATGATGATGATCTCCCCTTCAATGTTGCATGCTCTTCTTATTACCAACCTATGTGGGATGTTGTTATAGCTGCTGGTAAGGGCTTCAAAGGCCTTAGTATGCATGACTTGAGGGGATCTCTTTTGCAAAAAGAGATACTGTCCATAGAATAATACCTGAAGGATTTCAAACAGTCATGGGTTCAAACAGGATGCACTATCATGTCAGATGGATGGACCGATCAGAGGGGTCATACTCTCATAAACTTTCTTGTCTCTTTCCCACGAGGAACCATGTTTTTGAGATTACGTGATGCATCTGATCAGGTGAAAGATGCAAATCTGTTATTTCGTCTTTTGAATGAGGTTGTTGAGGAGGTGGGGGCAGGTAATGTTGTACAAATCATCACAGATAATGCCTCTAACTATGTTCTTGCTGGTAAGATGTTAGAGGAAAAACATAAAACCATATTCTGGACTCCATGTGCGACACATTGCATAGACCTCATGCTTGAGGACATATGCAAATAAGATTGGATCAAGGACACTATAGAGCATGCCAAAAGCATCACCAAATACATCTACAACCATGGTTGGGTATTGAGCTTGATGAGGAGACACACACAAGGCAAGGAGCTTGCAGTTAGTCCTGCAGTTACTAGATTTGCAACTCACTTCCTGACGTTGCAATCTGTCCTTTCCCAAGCACAGAACTTGGAGAAAATGTTTTCAAGTGATGAATGGAATTCATCCCAATGGGCCCTCAAAACAAGATGGAAAAGACACCAAGAAAAGAACTAAAAGCTCTTCATTTTGGAAAAGAGCAGCAGAGGTTGTGGTAATTACTGCGCCACTTGTTAAGGTGTTGCGGTTGGTTGATGGGGAAAAACTGGCCATGGGCTACATTTATGAAGCTATGGATCAAGTAAAGGAACAAATAAAGGCAACATACAAAGATAGAGTGGCCAAGTATGGGCCTATTTGGGAGATCATTGATAGGAGATGAAACAATCAACTCCATCTCCCTATACATGCAGCTGGGTATTTTCTTAACCCAAGGTATCAGTATAGAGAGCATATTGATCTAGATCCGACTGGGGAGGTAGCAGATGGATTGTATTCTTGCCTTGAGCACATGGTCCCAAATGAGGCGGACCAATTTGAGATACATCGACATATCAACTCTTTCACTGCCGCCACAGGTACCTTTGCCAATAATGTGGCTAAAATTTCAAGAGAGGATGACCAACCAGGTAAACATTTCCATTGTTTTATTACATGCATTACTTAGGTTGATTAAAGGATTTTACCTTTATTTAATAGGCCACCCTTTCAGTATTCAAATTACTAGCTACTCACTCCAAGGCGGATCCCAAAAGCACCAGTCTCAGATTCATTCCCTCCCACCCGCCATGGAGCAAACCATGTTCCCGATAGGGCATTCAATAAGTTGGCTTTAAATTGTCAAAACATCCCCAGTCACTCACTTACTTGCATCTGGGATTTCCTATTATAAAAATGCTCCTGGGCAGGCTCCTCTTTAGGCTAATATCACAAACTTCTATTTCTAAAGTTTAAACTGCAATTCTTAAATTGTAAATACTAAATACTAAATACTGCAATTCTTAGCCAAATTTACAATCAAATTTGTTGAATGAAGTTATTAACTACCTTGACTCTTCACATTTGCAGCACAATGGTAGGAAGGCATTTGGTAACCATACTAAACTATTGCAAAGGTTTGTAATTTGGATCCTGAGTCAAACCTGCCGCTCTTTTGAGTGTGAGCGCAATTGGTCTTTGTTTGAGTAGATTCACACAAAGAAGAGAAATCGTTTAGAGCATAAACGGTTAAACGATCTAGTCTTCGTGCAATACAACCTCCGACTCAGGCGCAACCAATTGATGAGCAAAAGACCTGATACGGATCCCATTGTGTTGGATGATATAGATCCAACCTCATATTGGGTGGTGGAGACCCAACCACCAGATTTTGGTGATTACATAGATGTTGAGTTGGAGAACTTGCTGGATGTTCTGTTGGATGCATATCCTTTATTGCCGATGTCATCAGTTCATACAGGTGTAGATGCTGAGAGAGCAGTGCCAAGCATGGTGTGCACTAGCCGATCAGGACCTCATACTTATAGTCGTCAACTACGTCGACATTCAGCCAGTACTACTACTTCATTAGCAGATGACTTTGATCTTGAGGAGCCCGAAACTGAGCCAGATTATGATGCCTTTGCTAGTCCTTCTGGTTCTTCTTCTAGTTCTAGTTCTAGCAGTGGTGTTGAGTTTGATGATGATCATTGATGATGTATTATGTAGTTGATTAGGTAGCATGTTTTTTGGACTCTCCAGGCCACATAGCCTTCACTATATAGGGCCTAGCCGCCTAGGCCTCATGGATTATGTATTTTGTGCTAGTATCCTAGATATGTTACATGTATTATCATTTATGTATTGCACAGAGTACAGTCACAGACTCCAGATTACAATACACTTTGTGTCTTTTTGATATATTGACTCTTATATGGTATATACATGAGCAGATTTTGGTTATTTTGTCTTCAATGCCTTGGAACCATGGATTATAATCTTGAAAATGTTGTTTTTTTCAAAATTTAAATATTTTATGTATTTTTTGGCAAATCGATTCATTAAATTCAAATCGGTCGATTTATGACTGATTCATTACCGATTTCGATTCTGATTCCGAGTTGACCCTCGACCGATTCCGAGTCCGATTCTGATTTTTAAAACTATGCCTGAAATATACTTTAATTGGCTTAGATGAACATTGCGTAATTTGAGGGTTTACTGAGCTGCAATTTTTCAACTCCTCAAGCTTCTTTTATTCAACTTTAGCATGTGTTTGAATATTTATTTCTTTTTCAGGAACTTCTTCTTTGTGGTGGTCTTCGACTTCATTTTCAGACAAAGGCTTTGACCCATTATCTGCTTCTGTACTAGCAGGAATCTTCACAGTCCTTTTCCTAGTACGGTTTTGTTTTCTCTTACCCTCTCTCCCTTCCTTAAACTCAACTTTGAAACCCGACCAGAATAAAATATTAGACCAATATCTTTCATATTTTTCTTACTCGAGTAATTAACAGTTTGACCAGGATATGGTGAAAAATATTGTTGATAGAAGAATCGGGATGATTCCGTACCCTAATGGCCATTTTACCTAAACTTTTTAGCAAGTAATAAGGTAGGTTTCATTTCTTTGTACCTGAACGTGTTGTAGAAAACGCATATGGTAGTGGTAGATGGCTACGAACCTTCCTTCATATGTCACATATCTTTGAATGATGTATAAAACATCACACCATTCCTCAAGCAGAAAATCCCTTTGAATCCCTTGGCTCCAGTTGGGGTTTTTATGTGCAAGTAAAGGAAACTGACTGTAATCTTCATAAATAGACTGTCTTTTGTACCACTTTTCACCCTCAAGAACGATGCCAATAGCTTGTGCAATAGTTTCCTCTGTCACTGCAAACTCGAGCCCACGAACCTTCACTACTGATTCTTTAATATTTTGGAAAAACAACTTTGTAACCTCTATGTGATAATCCCCAATTCTTTCAAACATGGTGTATCGGCTTGCTTCCTTCACCTTTTCAATAGCTAATGGAATTTTATGCATCCATTCAACATTTTGGGGTTCGATTCGGAGTACGTGGCCACTGGGACGAGGTTTCCTATCCAACTCCATGACTAAATTTGAAGCTGTAGATACAGTACTAGAAACAGAGCCCTAAGAAGAAAACATAAAAAACCCTCTTTGAAAATCAACCACCATATCATCTCGAACTGACAGAGTACAAAGTATTAGGTTCAGAATGATTTTAGAATGTGGAGTGCTACCAGTGTTCCTCCAGGTGTTAGTCAAAGCCAAGTGTTGGCTCGTTAACAGGAACAAGCCCCAAAAACTGATCAACTGCATGATTATCTGATAACCCTGCACATAATGACAATCTTAGCAAGCTGGCAGCGCGCATGCATATGAATGACAAGATGCGCTGCCAACTTGTATTAAAACATAGGAAATAGAAATGAGCCCTAACATTTCATTTTTTGACATGAAAAGACATTTATTAATCTAGGAAGTCATAATAGAGCAACTGAGCAACTGTGCAAGTCATAATAATTTTTTTGGAGGAAAACATATTGAGTAGGTTTGGTTGCCCAAGAAAGCTCGTCACACACAATGTTGTTGCTTTCAAGTCTCAAGATATGGTACATTTCTGTGAAAAACATGGAATTATTTTGAAACATTCAAACTCCATATTACCCACAAGGTAATGGCTTGGCAGAGTCCACAAACAAGAACATTGTGAACAGTATTAAGAAACTTTTGTCACAGAACAAGAAAGTGTGGGATAGTAAGTTGAAATATGCTCTTTGGGCCGATCATATCACTACAAAGAAGGCTATTGGTACTTCTCCTTTCCATCTTGTATATGGAACTAAGACAGTTTTTCTTGTACAACTGGGTATTCTTGTCATCAAGTTTATGCAAGATAGTCTTGAAGAACCAAATGAGGTACAATGGAGAATTTTTCAGATGATTGAACTACATCAGGAAAAAGAGATGCTCGCTGAAAAAGCTTAGGTATATAAAGATAAAATAAAACAGAGGTTTGATAATAAAAAAACAAAGAAGATAATTTGGTGCTTAGATGGGACGCACATAGAGATGAGAAATCAAAACATGGAAAATTTGATCATCTATGGTTAGGACCTTTCAGGATTGTCAGAAGCTTGGGGAAAAATACATTTGTTTTACATAATTTAGAAGGTGATGAGTCATCTTGTAAACAAATTAAGATTAAATATGAAGGTTGTGTTGAACCCAAAGATAAAAAAGAATCAGATCATAGAAGTGCAGGAGTCATCAAATGATGAGGAAGATGAAAGGGAAAAGTTTGTTGAATCAACACTAAATAAGGTATTAGATAACATTGAGCTGAATTTGAAAAGGGTACCAGATCTTGTCCCCAAAAATTGTCCAAATCATTTTGATGATGAAGAAAACCTCCTCCCAAAAATTGTCCAAATCATTTTGTTGATGAAGAAAACCTTCAAGAGAATACAACATCAATAATCTTAGATCTTAAAGGAAAAGCTGTAGCTGAATTTGAACCTAATGAACCTTCAAAAGAACAAGCAAATCTGGATAAATACAGTACTGCAAATGAAGCTTGTGAGGATTCAGATATCTTTATGAAAGAATTTGAAAAAGATAAACGTAACAAGGAAATTGAGCAGTTCAAGCTTCATAATGAACATATAAATCAAATTAATGATAGTTTGATGCAAGCAAACAAGATGTTGAAACAAGATTTGTAGGAGATATATACAAATGATTCAGAGCTGGTACAAGTGGAAGAAGAAGCACTTAAAAGGAGTAAGATAGCACAGGAACAAAACATTTAGCTATTCAGAGAAAAGAAAGAGATCGAGGAAAGACTAACTAAAGTCCAAAAGGAATACAACCGGTTACAAAAGAAGGCACATGCATTGGACGAGCTAGCTGTGTTGTTTGAATCTTCTAGGAGACTTTGATTTGATGATGAAAATTTGTCTAGATTAGACACATGTCACAATCAGTTAATTAGATCATTAAGTTTGATACTTTTCTATTTTTGGAAATTCAATTCCAAAAAAAATTGGATTTAGAAACAATCTTATTGGCTTTACCTTTCCTATTTATTGTAAAGTTTTGTTTGAACAAGAGGAGACACATGAGGGTCAATATATGCATGGAACCTGTGTACAGTTCGACATTTATATGACTGTATAAGGGCTTCTTTACTGAAATGAATGAATCTTTTGTCTATGGGAGCTAGGTTTAAAACTACATTTTGTTTTATTGTTCTTTGGTTCTGTTTGAACTATTGTCTGCACTTTTTATTTATATGGATGTTTTCTATATGAATGCCTGTGTAGACAAATGAATATTATTGCAGAAATATGTTTAAAATGTATTTTTGAACACCTGAATTTTATATGATGCAGTGAATGTAAAACTGTTTGTTTCCTGTTTGTATCATTTATGTTTTAAACCTATCTCTTATCCTTGAACCGTTATTCTTTCTTTATATTTTGTCCTTGTACATATATTATCTGATGTTTTTAGATCATTTATTCCTCTGTACATGATTTTGTATTCTTGGCTTTTTATTGTTATCCAAAAAATGAACAAAACCCTGAGGTGCCTAAACCCTGCTTCCCTGTAGTCTAATTGGAAAACTTTAGGACAAACACCTACCAAAGAAAATATCAGGAACAAGGATCTGTGGTGAAATGAAGCTATAAAGACCAATGTTGATACCCCAAGTAAAAGTAGCCCGGAATAGAAAAAGAGACAAATTCGCATGCCGTATCAATGGAAGCCTGGACGAAAATTTATATGTTATAACAGTCCCATAATCTAGTGAAACCCAAAGGTCCTTCCAATTCACTCCACACCTGCCAAGAATAAGGGCAAGTAAGAAATAGATGATGCAAGGTTTCTTCATAATTCTTGCATAAGACAAATAGCTGCACTCTCTCTTTTCCTTGTTTTAATCATCTCCCATGTAAGAACCTTGTCAGTGAGTACAAGCCATATATGCAGAGTAGACTTCATTTACTTCATTGGTGCTTTAAAATTCCAGATTTTATGCCACCACCAAGAGTTCATCACCCCCATTTCCAATGAATACTTTTTAACCCAACTTATCAGAGTAATAATCCCCAACCGCATTCTTGTTCTAGATTAGTTCATCTTGTACAAGCCAGATTTGGATGTGAGCCTCCAACAATACCTCAGTGAATGAACCCCACTCTAATGCATGATCCTCATTGAGATACAGTTCCATCGTTGATTTCCAACCTTATTCCTAGATATTTGTGCGAGCAAAGGCCACACAAAGATTGAGTGTAGCCTTCCCTTTCTGGATAAGATGTAGTATAAGTCAACCAACCTTATTCCTAGAGATTTTTGTGAGCAAGGGCCACACAAAGATTGAGTGTAACCTTCCCTTTTCTGGATAATTTGTAGTACAAGTTCACCATAGAGAAATACTCGACGACCACATCCCATGATTGCATCAACCCCAACATGGGCCAATGAACCACTACCAACTTTCCATGCCAGAAAACTACAATCATCAAGAAAGCAAGGGTCAATGCCTTCTAATGGTGGAGATGTTTATGTATACTCTTTCTTTCTTTACGAAACCAGTCAAGTATTGTCTGAGGAGCTATATATTTTTGAATCAAAACCCTTCTCTACAAGTTGTCCTTATTTATGAATTTCCACAGAGAAGTTGCAGCCAAAGTAGGACTGGAGATTTTGATGTCCTTCGCCATCGTCGTTGATTTTCGAGCTAAATTGTCTTTTCAACTGACATTCATCTCTGCTTCGTCTTCCACGCTCTTGCTCCCATAAAGGAAGGCTCAGTTCAATTTACCCCATTCATATAAAAAAATTGGCAAGTTTCTAAAGTCAATGCATGGTTGGTCATCATCTTTACGCCACCCATTGCTTCCTGCATTCATTGCATCCAACACACACTCCTTTCATACTTATAGGGTCACCCATTGAACCCAACAAACTGCTTTGCCTCTATTTCTTGTGCTTTTCTTCGCTTAGATGCTAGACACCTGAGCAAAAAAAAGAGGCCTAGTTGTTGGTGTCATCTCATCTTCAGGTATTCGAATTACATTTAGAACAAGATGCAGAATCCGTTCATTTACTCAAAAACCATTCAAACTTCTCAGTTTGTTTGTCCACATTGTACAATATTGATTCCTAGAGCGCAACACTAGCATAAACCAAATCAACAGAAATCCCATTGAAGTTAAATTTCATAACATGTACATGAGCATCTGAAACTTGATTCAATTATGTAACTTCATGCATCTGAGCTTGGTTGACCTAGATAAATATAAACCCTTTCCCTTTCACTTTGAAGTATCGCGACCATTTCATCATGTTAAGGCTCAGCTACAGGGATCAATAAAGAAAGATTAATTTATACCAATAAATATAATGTCACTTAAATCCTAGGTATAGGAATCGTCTTCTTGTGTAAGTGTACTTTGGGTAACCATGTATATGATTTAATATAGAAACATACCAAATTTAAAAGTTTAGCTTGGTTTTCCTTCAAACCTGCCAAAGACATC
Source organism: Pseudotsuga menziesii (assembly GCA_001517045.1). Lineage (NCBI taxonomy): Eukaryota > Viridiplantae > Streptophyta > Pinopsida > Pinales > Pinaceae > Pseudotsuga > Pseudotsuga menziesii. The sequence goes on from LPNX011022210.1 coordinate 297,664, forward strand.
CCAATTATCAGAATTAGTAGCCTTTTAATTAAAATGAGAATAACATCTCCACAATGTTGACAAGGTCAGTTGGCAGAAAATTTCAGGCCTGGGGACATATACTTAAGTTAGATATGTAGTCATAATTCACATGTCAAGAATTATTGAATTTAGATCAACAAACAAAGAAGCAATATACCATGGAATGGAATGCAGAGAGAAATTATTATAATTACAACATATACCAAAATTATCAAACATAAGGTTCGAGTAATGTGATCTAGTTGTGTGAACCAATACTGATTGATTGAGCTATATAGATCAGTACAAAACACCCATCAAAACTTACAAAATAGAAATCCATATTGATATATAAGTTTCTACTGCAGCTGCACAGTTTATGATACAAAACCAAGGAATCATAACCAGTAGCAAATTATTTAAGTACATTGGAATGTTCTTGTTATGGATGCTTTCACAGTGATTAGACATTATGTTGAAGCTTCAGGATTTGTTGTCTTGATGTGTTGTATAGTTAATCTCAAACCTGACTTCTTCGCAAGCTACCACACACAAAACTGGTAGACTGGTTTGATTGAACTTTGGTAGACTGGTCATTTATATAATCCCACACAAAACTTCACTTGAAATAACATGCATGAAGGTTGATTGACCGTTATTTTGCAGTCAATCTGCAAGTTTTCTTCCTCTTTTTTTTTATAATATTTTTAACTTAGATAGGTTGCCTTTCACCCATACCAGAGGTAAATAGATATGGGTTTTGATCAATGAAGTAAACATCAACATCGACGAAAATCGGTGAGGGTCCCGAAAACAAAATTTCGGCAACATCGGCGAAAAAATCGGCAAACCGCGACAAACATTAAAAAACACAAAATATTTTTTTTTCCAAAATTTTAAACATATAAAGAAACAACAACATCCAATAAACACATTGGAACTTAAATATGGAGAAAGCATTGATATATATCATGTAGTCATACAAAATATTAAATGATACATAAAAGTCGACAGCGATACTGAATTATATCATGTAGTCATGCAAAATATTAAATGATACATGAAAGTCGATAATGATACTGAATTCTGAAACCTCATAGTTGTCTAATCAAGGACTCAAAAGTGGATAACCAATACAAAATGACATCACATATATAAATGTATCTGAGGAAAAATAGCAGCTAGCTATCTAACATCAATGCCCTCTCCCCATTTTACGGGAAAAGGTCATGGGCTGTTTGTTAGGCCTGCCCCTGGCATTAGTAGAAGAAGGTCCGGGGCATTAGTAGAAGAAGGTCCTGGCCCTGCACCCTGATCCAATATCTAATGGTGAGTGATGGATGGAGGGCTCGATGCATCAATGGGTGTATAAGGTGGTAGCGATGCTAGCACATCACCCTCCATGTTATCTCTGTACCGCTCCTCTTATTGCTGTTGTTGCTCCCCCTCCTCTGGCTCTAACCATGTAGGCGACTCCTCCATGATAGGAGTCTCAATCTCCACCCTCCACTTAGACAATATATCAATATTTTACCAAGGAGATGGCATTGACATCTGGCTCTTTCTCTATCTGTCTCATCCACGGGTGAAGATTGTAATGGACGTACACCAAGTCATTGAGACGTGTGAACTTCAACCTATAAGAGGGTAATAATTTTTTTTTATGGGTAATAATTTTTTTTTATGAGTTTGAGCTATGGAGAGTCAAATACTCAAAAGTTAATAAATTATAATATGCTAAAGAATCATAGGTTCATAAATTAAATTAAATGCAATTGCTTTATTGAAATTATAACCTTCTGCGTTTCTTTGCATGTATCTTTTCAAAAAACACTCCAATTCCGCTCCCATCCTGAAGCAGTACAAGTTTGGATTATGATTCTAATGGACAATTTTCGTAAATTTGGTGTCCTTACACCATAGGTTCGCCACCAAGTAGCTACAACAAATAAGAATGAAAGAGAACTAAATTACATTTCATTGCATCAGAAATCTGAAATAAAAAATAATTAAATGATAAATCATAGTTTAAAGTTCAAACCGTTCAACTTTCAAATAAAATTATAAAAGTTAAAAGTTAAAACACTAATAAATTAATAACTTACTTGGAATGAAAATGGTCATGTCATGAATAGCATCACCAAAGCCAAATGCTTCAATACCACTTACACCATAGGTTCGCCACCTAGTAGCTACAACAAATAAGAATGAAAGAGAACTAAGCCAAATGCTTCAGTACCACTTACACCATAGGTTCACCACCTAGTAGCTACAACAAATAAGAATGAAAGAGAACTAAATTACATTTCATTGCATTGCATTGGAAATCTGAAATAAAAAATAATTAAGTGATAAATCATAGTTTAAAGTTCAAACCGTTCAACTTTTAAATAAAATTATAAAAGTTAAAAGTTAAAACACTAATAAATTAATAACTTACTTGGCATGAAAATGGTCCTGTTACGAATAGCATCACCAAAGCCAAATGCTCCCGTACCATCTCGATACACTTCTATATCGCGATTGCTTGCATTGCGAGTCACATATTCAGGTACCATCCTCTTAATACAAGTGAGGAGCCCTTCCAACACCTCGTCATCAAAATCAAAATTGCATTTGTAGGCAAATGCAGGGTTGAAGAAGAGTGTTGCTACATGAATGGGACGATGAGGCATCCTAGTCCATCGACTATCAATCAAATCCCATAGCATGTGCCTGTTGTGCCCAGGAGTACCCTTTTCCACATAATAACTTCGGATGGTTTCTTTGGCCCTATCCATGGCCTCATACAAAGAGCCCATTGCAATCTTATCACCATCAACAAATATCATAACCTTTACCAAAGGTTCACTCACTGCACACACTTCCTCTACTTCTTCCCATAAGGAGTCGGTGTACACCTACTTAGCAATGGTTCTCCCATCCTCTCTCCTAATGTCTGTACAATCACGCCACTCATCACAAACAAACATTTGCTTCAAGTCAAATTGACATTGAAGCAAAGACTAAAGCGTAATGAAGCTGGTGGAAAAACACGTGATTGCAGAACGCTTCAACTCCTTGTTTTTGGTGTGCCTCCTCATGGGGTCGAGAACAAAAGCATGGTTGTATATGAATTTGGGGATGCTTCTAGCTTGATCAATCACCTACTTAATGAAAGGAATTTTCCCCACATCCTCCAGCATCAAATCAACACAATGAGCAGTGCATGGAGTCCAAAACAAAGTGGAGTGCCTCTCCATAAGCATCTTACCAGTGACCATATAATTAACTGCATTATCTATAATAATTTGCACAACATTGTGCACCCCAATATCCTGTATTGACCCCTCCATCAACTCACATAAGAGTGCTGCATCTTTTACATATGTTGATGCATCTATTGATTTAATAAACATCGTACCTCTAGGACAATGTACCAAGAAGTTGATAAGGGTTCTACCTGTAGCATCTGTCCAAATTGGACATGACTATGCAACTAGTGGTCTCCCGTGACTTCTTAAAATCCTCCAATCTAGAATTGATGTCCTTTTCTGCTTGAAGGATTGGCCCTCGCAACTCCTCAAAGGTGGCACTTTTATACCCTAGGCCAACTATTGCAATGGCATCACACATCTGCTAAAATGGATTTTTTTTACAATGGTGAGAGGCATGTTACTCTAGTAAAGACACCTCCGCATAACCCTGTCTACTTGTACCTTTTCACTTTTCTTTATAATTAAACTGATAAAAGGTTGTGCTCCAACTCTTGTTCGTGGAACAAAATGGAATGAGGACCCCCCCTCTCAATAGGTGAATCAATGGAGCCCCTTCACTACCTGCACCAACATTGGTAGACATTGATACCACTAAACCTCTTCTTAAGCCAAAAGTTGCAAGCTCAACTTTGTTTGCTGCAATCTCATCCTTTTTATTTTTTTCATGGATCGAGTCATGTGTAGATCTCATGATCTTTGGGGTCACTCCAGTACATAGGCTAACATCGTGCCTAGGGAGTTTAGCTAGATGGTACTTCAACCTGCTAATCCCTCCCTTCATGTGATGCCCACACAATTTACATTTCAAATTATGCTTGTTTGTCCCATCCTCTGGTTCGACATATTGCCAGAAAAGGTCTAAAGGCTTTGGCATTTTTGCAAAGGGAGTGACAACCTCAACTTTTAAGAGTCAAAATGCAAGCCTAGAGCACAAAAAACACAAAAAATACAGTAAACCCTTCTGAAAGGGTCCAAAGGCTTTGGCATTTTTGCAAAGGGAATGATAACCTCAACTTTTAAGAGTCAAAATGCAAGCCTAAGGCACAAAAACCACAAAAAATACATTAAACCCTTCTGAAAAAAAATAGTAGCAGTTTGGTTTAAAAAATTAGACCTCTAAATTTATATTTTTAGCCATGAAAAATGAGAACAAGAGGGTGGCTAAAAACATAAGAAAACAAGCAAACAAACTTGCTGTTGCATTGAAAAAATCCCTTACATTGTGACTATTTTCATATTTGTGGGCATGGAAATCATTGTCAAAATGACAAAAAAAGAGAAATATAGGTAGAGAAAAATGCAAGCAAATATGCAAACAATCCATGGAAAAGATAGAAGAAACAATGGGATACAATTACAATGTACATACCTGTGAGAGGAAGATTGACTTGGTTGGTTGGAATCTTGAAAAGATAGAAGAAACAATGGGATACAATGTACATACCCGTGAGAGGAAGATTGACTTGGTTGGTTGGAATCTTGAACCCTTGCACCACAAAAGTCCTTGATGGTGATGTAAAATGGTGTTTGGATGCCTCCACAATGGTTCTTGGTCTCCTTTTACCCTTCTCCCTCGTCCTCCAACAAGAGAATGAAAGTAAAATGAAAAACACAACCCCTTCACCTCTTTATGTCGCCGATCCCACAGACTGGGCGCTTTTTTCTATCGTGGCTGAGAAAATCGGGAAAAAATGCGGTTTTTTGAAATTCAAATTTTAAAAAATTGTGATATTTCCTCGTTGAAAAATTGGCTCGAGGAAAAAGTCACAATTTTTCGCCGATGTTTACTAAATTGGTTTTGATAGCCTGTACTAACACCAATATCATAATACTCACAAGATCATTAGCATCTCCTAATAATAATCTTCCAGTAGAACCATAGAAATTTCTATGAAAAGCAAATAGTGTAAAAGGTAGTGTAAAAGGTTGTGAGATGAAATCGTTTAAATACCACACTAGTTTGAATGACATTTTTTTTGTCTACCTCGTGAATGTTGATTGGTGAATGCATTCAACTGTATGGTTTTAATTACCATTATGTTCAAAATCATTCAGTGGGTGATATGAATTGGGCATGACAAAATATTAGATATCACTGTGGAATATTTTTATCGCGGATCCCACATACTGGGCACTTTTTTCTATCGTGGCGGAGAAAATTGGGTAAAAACGCGCTCTTTTGGAATTCAAATTTTAAAAAATCGCGATATTTCCTCGCTGAAAAATCGGCTCAAGGAAAAAGTCACAATTTTTCGCCGATGTTTACTACATTGGTTTTGATAGTCTCTACTAACACCAATCGCATAGTACTCACAAGATCATTAGCATCTCCTAATAATAATCATCTAGTAGAACCATAGAAATATCTATGAAAGGAAAAAAGAGTATAAAAGGTTGTGAGATGAAATCGTTTAAAGACCACACTAGTCTGAATGATGTTTTTTTTTTACTACCTCCTGTATGTTGATTGGTGAATGCATGCAACTGTATGGTTTTAATTACCATTATGTTCAAAATCATTCAGTGGGTGATATTAATTGGGCATGACAAAATATTAGACATCACTATGGAATATTTTTGTCCAATATAAAAAACTTGTTTGCTGACTGGAAGTTGTGTGTGCCAATTTATCTTGAATGCCTCTGGATGTTGTTATCACATACATTGTAGTTGGGCTACCATGATGCAACTGATGTATATTCTCTTTTTTCAAGCCAGTTTTATTGATGGTGATACAACATGGATCATTATTTCAGCATGAGTCATTCAAAGCTTTCATTCAGTATTAGATGTAGAGCATTATCTCGCCATGACTGAGATTTCCTAGTCCATTGAGATGACCTTGGTGGCGACATAATCCATTCAAGAAGAGATACAAAGACTGTACATTGTGACAGATTGGCAGTTTCAAGTACAGACATGTGTGTTAAGCAAGTATACAGGTAGTGCTTGGATGTATGATGTCTTTGTTGGTTATTTTAGTAGCTATGACTTGACATTGATTAGCTTACTATAGACAGTACATTGTGACAGATTGGCATTTTCAGCTAGAGACATGTGTGAATAAGCAGGTATACAGGTAGTACTTGGATATATGATGTCTCTGTTAGTTATTTTAGTAGCTATGACTTGACATTGATTAGCTTACTATAGATGGTACATTGTGACAGATTGGCATTTTCAGGTAGAGACATGCGTGGTTGAGTAGGTATACAGGTAGTACTTGGATGTATGATGTCTTTGTTGGTTATTTTAGTAGCTATGACTTGACATTGATTAGCTTACTGTGGTAGTACTTGGATGTATCATGTCTCTGTTGGTTATTTTAGTAGCTATGACTTGACATTGATTAGCTTACTATGGTACTTTGTTGTTTCTAGGACTTATATTATGAGTAGCTATGCAATCTTGTATGTAAGGATTTTATGTATGCTCATTTTGAACAAACTTAGGTTATCCTGTTGGTTGGCACCACCTATCACTTTCTCCACCCATTTGTATCTTCCATCTGGCATTTACCCAAACTTGAACTTTGACTTGTGAGATTGAGGACACCTTTTCCCCCACTTAGTTTATGATGACAAACCCCATGTTGCTTTGTGGTTTGGCTTCGAGTTGTGCAACAAAACTTGTCCTTGATCCTTCTAGCCAGGAGAACCAATTGATGTTGGTTCCTAAGCATAGGTGAGTTGGGTTTTGAAGCCTTGACCTCTCTGGTTGGTTGCCCTTGATGTTTGGTCTTGACTGTAGATATCCCCCCTAGTTGCCCAAAGAGTTGTCAGCTAAAACGTGAAGCATTTTGTATACCATCATTACATGCATTGTATACTATATGCTATATCTTGTGAAATGCGAGCCCATGAATAAATTTGCAAGTTGTGTCTTTAAACACACCTAAAAGGGGCTAATAAATGAAATGTGAAAGGCCTAAAAAGTAGTGGTTAAATGAATGCTAAACTTGCTGCTGGCCATATTTGAAAAATGTAATGACTAAATTCTTCATGTAGCCTACGGGTTGGGATGTGAGATGGAGTAAGGGACAACTAATTCTAAGTGTCCCCTGGGATCTCTTCACTCTAGTGTCTTGTGTAATCAACGCAAGGGTCCTAGAAAAGGACCTAACGGAGCTTTATTTTAGCTTGGATGTGAGCGATAGACATGTGTTAAAGTTGAATGGACACTTTTCAAATCAACTCATCCATTTGTGAGACATTCTCATTGCTTAATAATCACAAATTCAAGTGAATCCCTTTCCCTATGTCTGAGAGATCACTATGTTAAAGTCAACAAGTCTTCCCCTTCCCTTTGACCTTTAAGCCTTTGTTTCGTTACTTCCGTACGGGGCTCCTATTCCAAGCAATAAAGGTAAGGCACTAACCTCACTATGGCGGGTAGCATCCAATCGAGCATTTAAGCAGACACTTTATGCGGTCTAAGAGGATACAAGGACCCCCTAAACACGAGATTGTTCTTCATAAAACACCCTCGTACTAACCTATGTCATAATTCATTCTCCAAATTAGAGACCGGCAGGACGAACTAGCACATTGGGATCCCACTAGTTCCTTATCTTGCTTTCAAACACTATTTGCATGTCCTAACCCATTCCACTTCCTTTAATGCGCGCATAAAGGCATTGAGCACTTGAACATCATATGTTTTCACATATGATATTGCCATAGATACGTTCTGGCAATGGAGATTATTGTTCTGATGACAAAACTCTACCCTTTAAGCTAGTTTCGCTACTAGCTTGGACTTGTTACCATGGCTAGTCTCTTAATACAGAGGAATCATAAACTATGCTGGCATTATTAATCACAAATTCAAGTGGATCCCTTTCCCTATGTCTGAGAGATCACTATGTTAAAGTAAACAAGTATTCCCCTTCCCTTTGACCTTTAAGCCTTTGTTTCGTTACTTCACCCATCATAGCTAATTGCATAAGTCCCTTAAGTAAAACATACTTAAGGGGCTTTATAGAAGTTGAATGGTTACTCTGATTTAAGTCTGCGATTTATTTACTCTGATTTAAGAGCCTTTGTTTCGTTACTTCACCCATCATAGCTAATTGTGTAAGTCCCTTAAGTAAAACATACTTAAGGGGCTTTATAGAAGTTGAATGGTTACTCTGATTTAAGTTTGCTATTTATTTAAATTTTTGTACCACTGTCATGCTATTAATGTTTTAAGTCTAGCTACTAACATAATCAATATGAGATTTATTCATCTATGATGTACTCAGAATCAACCTTCAGTTTGGGAACCTTTACCATGCCAACCCTTTTAACCAAGTCAAACACGGTTCCCAACATAGTGACTACAAAAATTGATATTGGCTATATTGGTTGCAGACATGCCCTCCAATACTACGGTACGGTCTCAGTTTTCAAGATTGGATCACAGTTTTTAGGTTTAGTAATTATTATCACATTATTATTAATCACTTTATTATTGGTCTGATCATTTTTTTTATGAGATTGCTTCTCCTAGGGCCCTACAACGCTCTAGGGAGTATGAGTAGTCACCAATACCATTATACCATGTCTTCGGATTGTTTTGTGTAGTCAGTTTGTCCCAGTTTTCAAGCCAACAAAGAGTTATGGGGATTTATTTTATTTCCAGAGGTTGCACCAACAAAAAGTGGGCTATGGAATTAACTAGGGAAACCGATTATACGTATTACCATGTCATATCTTGGCAGTTTGATGGATAACATCTCAACAAGACATCCTGGGGAAAACGTGCATCCCACTTGACTTAGTCATATTGATCCATGTAAAAAAATAATAGGTGATGTCCACTATTGATGATGTTTTAATCTCAACCGTTGGATGAATATTTGTTATTATGTGAACATACTCTATATCTATTTAAGATTTGTGATCCCCTATCATATCCATAGAAAAAATTGGTTCTTGGCTTTTGGAATAGAGAATTCTTTTCAACAAAAAATGGGCTATGCAATTCACCAGGGAAATCGATTCGATTTGGCTTGTGAAGTTGAAGAAATGGCTTACGAATGATTTTTTATGATGTGTTATGGCTCTTTGGACCAGTTTGAGCTAGTTCAACTCAGTTTTGGGCTCGAGATTATTTTATTGGTTCTCCTAGGGAGGACGTTCCCCATAGGGTACCCCTCACCTTGGTCATGGATATATTTCATTGTTATCTTATATTATGATGTTATATAGGGGCCTAGGGTGATTTATGTCCCTAAGGGACCCCTCTTCATGTATTTCCATGTTATATCTTGAGACTTCAATGTATAATGTCTCAATAAGAGTCTTCATGTATTTGCCATGTTATATCTTGACACTTTGATGTATAATGTCTCAATAAGACGTAGTTGGGCAAAAGTGTGCCCCACTAGACTTAGTCAATCCATGTAGAAAATAAAAGGTGTTGTTGATGATGTTTTAATCTCAACCGTTGGATGAATATTTGTTATTATGTGGACACAGTCTCGATCTATTTAAGAGTTGTGATCCCCCCATTGTATCCCATCGAGAAATTTGGCTCTTGGCTTTTGGAATAGAGAATTTTTTGGGCAAAACATTATTGGGTCTCTTGTGTGGAATGTTCTTGGTTCATGATTGCAATATCTTACACTGTGAATTTTTGGGGAATTTATTGGCGAGTATCTTGGCATGCGTTTAATGTGATCTTTCTGGCAGGGTAACGACTTAGAGAGAGGGGTCCATTGTTGAGGACATGGCCCTTTCGTTTTCTTCGTGGTTTGGCAAGGAGTTGTCTATTGTGCATCTTGTCAATTGATATGCTCTTTCACCTTGTTATGATCACATTTCTTTCAGGTGCTGCAAATTAATTTCAGTTGTTTGCATGTGTAGTAGAGAGGGCACATTGGTCAGTCGAGACGTCTTTCTTAAAGCTTGGATCTTCACTACTTCGTGAGAGTGTCACTATCTTGGCATTCACGAGTCCTAGGTATGTTTTTCTTTTAGTTTTCTCTGGCTCTAATTTCCAATCCACCTAGTGAAATAAAAACGATTAAAACCCTAACTTCAAAACCCTCATTTCTTAGATCCATAGGTTTTGGTTTGCGGATGGATTTAAAAATTTAAACCCACTTTGAAAATAATAGAAAACCCCCTAGATCTATATTTTCATGGCCATTGGACTCCATTTACCCACTCAAAGCACGGGTATATTCTTTAGGGAAGGGACACCCTCCTTGGGTGAAGTGGTTTCTCACATTCTGCAAACTGGGTATTGCTAGTTTCACTTTCAATTGTCTTCTCTATCGCCTAGCAATCAATCTGAGTGTCTAATTTCCCTTGATTTCAATTTAAATGGATTTACTTATACCTAGAGCGGTAAACCAGATACCTGCTACAGGCCATGCAGCTAAGAAGAAATGGAAAGAACAGGTGTTGTTGAAACTAGCATATCAATCGACCTTAATAACCATGAGCACCTACAATATTGTAGGTTTCTTCCTCCTGACCAAATTTGTAAGCTGCACTTTGTGGCCTGATTCTCAGTAGTTTCCCTGATCAAACTGGAAGTAGATAACATTTTGTTGCACAAGTTTCGGAGGTACCCGGGTACCCGGACACAAGTATCCGGTACGACTACAAGCTTTGAATAATATAATATAATAAAATTTAATATATATATATATATATATATATAAACTTAAGAAGGGTCTTTGAAAAAGAAGAGGATCGGGTAGCATCGGGTCGCATCCCATTGCATTGAGCAATCAAAAGAGGCAGTAAGTAAATTTTTTTTAATCGGTGGATGCTCATAAGTCACAGACTTGATGATGAGTAGATCTTGTTACATGTAAATTCAGATTGGCCGGAAACATTCTGGGAATTGAATAACACGGCCAATAGATCGGGTAGCATCGGGTCGCATCCCGTTGCATTGAGCAATCAAAAGAGGCAGTAAGTAAATTTTTTTTAATCGGTGGATGCTCATAAGTCACAGACTTGATGATGAGTAGATCTTGTTACATGTAAATTCA
>LPNX011022210.1:309018-359473 GCA_001517045.1 Pseudotsuga menziesii
ACGGCCAATGGATCGGGTAGCATCGGGTCGCATCCCATTGCATTGAGCAATCAAAAGAGGCAGTAAGTAAATTTTTTTTAATCGGTGGATGCTCATAAGTCACAGACTTGATGATGAGTAGATCTTGTTACATGTAAATTCAGATTGGCCGGAAACATTCTGGGAATTGAATAACACGGCTAATATGTTCTCACGATTAATACATTATTCAAATCCAAGTTTACACGATATGTTTTCGTTTATTCAATTTATGTTGGGGTCAAGAATATGGATTTCTTCAAAGCCAAGTACAGACATGTTTCTATTCACAATTATTTTTAATAAAGTTATATCCCCAACATGCAATAAAGTAAAGTTATATTCTTCACAAAATTAACTAGTACATGTAGAAATCGAAATGAAATCTTTCGATGTTCAATATTGATTAAGCTAGTAGAATTCCACGCTTTTGTGTATGTTTCATCCCATATATAAACCCTTATTTGCAAGTCATAACAAAGCCAAGTGGTTGCTTTGTACAAAATTTATCATCTATCCACCTATTGAAGGAAGTGTTTATAATGTCCATATGCTGTACTGTCTTAGTAATCAACCCAACAATGATGGAATAGTATCCATTTAACTAATAGCACATTAGAAACACTTAATGTTTTTTATTTCCGTGTCTAAAAATAAACAAATACCTTACAATTGTAATCATTAATGAATATTCAGGCATAACTCCCTACCAATTGATGGTTGACTTATAGAACCAAAAAGATTACAACATGCCAACAACCCATGTGCCCATAAACATAAAATCCAACATCAATTGAAATAATAATTTATTTCGTTGTTTTTATTTCTTTGGAATTTGTTTGCATTTACACTTTCCTAAACTACATGTTTCACGCAGATTTATGAATTTTATACACGTTTCACACAGATTTATGATTTCCCCATGTTTCACACAGATTTATAAATTCATCTCTATGCAACATATTTAACTTTTTTAGTAAATGAAAAATCTAATAATTCAAGTGTCCATACCCTAAATGTCATAGTTTACTTTAGTCCACAACTATTGCCAAAATATGATCTCTTTCAATCTTTGAATCACGTGAATCATGTTAATATACGTTGTTCTCCTCTTTTAGACTTGCACACTTATTTGACATTAATTTTCTGACTTTTATCTTTGATGAGATACCTCTCCCTTTTGTCTCTTATATTTGATGGGCAAGATTTCAGGGTTCAGGTAGTTTTGAGCGACCTTACTATGGTCCTGGAGTCCAATTAAATTCACCTTAGTCTAGTACCAACCAGGCAAACAAAGTGGGAAGTTTAGTTAGTGCTCAAAATCTCATAGCTCAATTACTCTTATCGTGTCTTATCTCTGATGGTTTTTTTTCGATGGGTTTGAACCGGAGCCCTTGTCATCAGACGACAGGAAACATGTCTGGTTTCTCCCTCGTCACATCATCTTTGCTCTTCAGTACGGACATCATCCTCTTCTGACAAGTTTGAGGGACGTGTCCTCTTTGGGAACGGGGTTTCAAAAGATGGCGACGTTTGTAATGTTGTTCCTACCTCTTCCACCCGCGGTGCTCTAAACAACGTCATTAAGATTATTCTTGTGAGAAGTGTGAGACATCCGAAATTTGAAAAAGCTCAGAAAGGAAAACCCCTCTGCGTCCTTGGCAGGGATGTCACCATGGATCTAGTGCCGACTCTCTTTACAATCCATGGTTGGCAAGATGGAGTCTATTAAAATTACTAGGGTGGAGATATTGGAGTGGATTCAAGACATTTGGAAACCCTACATTAAAAATACCCCTACAGTTCTGGCCTTGGTGAATGGCTGGTTCGTTTTCCATTTCCTCTCAGCGGAATATCGTCAGGTGGTCGAGGAGAGGTTCTAGATAAAAGGAAAAGGCTCCCTTGTTTTGCTAATATGGTCGGTAAACTTTGATCCTAGAATTGCGGTTTTACCAAAACATCACTTGCGGGTGATTTTGTCGAGGTTTCCACTCTTATGTTGGAACCTTAAGGGCTTTCATGTAGTTGTTAATTCGATTGGAAAGTTTATCCATATCGAAGATATCCACCTTCTGGGTTCTCAACGCATTGCACCCCATGTTTTGGTCGAGATGGATATGGACCTTGGGCTTCTGGGGGAACTAGAGGTGATATGGGAAGGACGCACGTTTCTTCAGAAGTTGGATTATTGGCGTGTGCATTTCCGTTTTCATTGTCGAGGCCTTGGTCATACTAAGGAAACTTGTCATTCGTTTCTTGTGAAGGATGATGGGAGCCCGAAGATTGGGGAAGTTGGTTTGGAGTCGGTTGAAGCTGTTAGTTTACCCCTATCGTTGGATCGTTCGGCTAAAAAATTCATTGGTAAGTTCACAAGGTCGGTCCCCATTTTACTTAAATTTATGTCTGTCGATGATCTTTTTAATCATCTTTCAATTGAGGGTGTTACTGGTAGGGCTGGTGTGGTGACGACTCCCAAGAGTCCTATTGACTCCCCTTCTCAGGTCCGACTTGAGGTCGCGGGTGGTGATGAGGATGATGTTTCTCTAGAACCAGGTGATCAGTTTTCTCCTGTTATAGGTCCTTTGGTGGGGGGCTCATTGTTTAATCCTAAGGATTTTTCTCCTTTGGCCAAGGATTCTCCTGACACTCCTCTTTGCCACATTTTGAGTTCCCTTGTTAACGATGATTCCCCATTCTCTCAAAAGGGTCCTACTGTTTTGCAACCCCTGAATATTTATGCTCGCTACTCTAAAGATTCTGAGCTGATTGACATCTCCTCTATTAGGAGACTGTTTGTTTCTGTAAGAAATTCAAAGAAATGGGGAAATGCTCTTCCCAAAACCCCCCCTTCTGTTGAAACAGAGGAAGCTGACTCTGTTTGCCTAAACCCTCATCTTTTATCCCTTTTTGACAAAGGCCTTCCAAAGGTTGTGGATTCCTCTCCTTTAGTTTCTACTCAGGCTCTTTGAGATTCAATAGCCACCCCCCTTGGTGCCCAAATGATCCTTGTGTCTTTCAATATTTGTGGGTTAGGAAGCAGACCCAAAAGAGCTTCCCTTAAGAGTTTTTAGATAGGACTAAATTGTCTGTTTTATTACTTCAAGAGACTATGACAGATAGGGTCTCGACGTGCGATTACTTTCTGAAGATGAAGCCAACTTGGCGTGCTTCGACTTGGGACTCTTGTGGAATGTTGGGGGGTATGTTGGTGGCGTGGAACCCCAGGTGGCGAATTTCAAAGCATATTCTTTCAAGGTTGGTATTATAGTGGAATGACACATTTTAGGTTTCTCGAAGGTTATTAGAGTGTTTAATATTTATGCTCCCTATAACAACATATTGGAGTATTGGGATAGTGTTTTTGAGTCTAGATTGGAGTATGGGGATAGTGTTTTTTATTATGGCATTATGGATGATAGTTCTCTTATAGTTGTTGGGGATTTTAACCTTACTTTATCCTAGGATGAAATTTGGGGGGCTGGCAAGATTGATGATCCCATTGCAAAGTTTTTTAAGTCCAAGATGGAAGAGAAGAATCTGATTGATATTTTGTCAAATGTGCTCTGTCCCACCTAGTCAAACGAAAGATGTGGCGCTGCGGGGGTGGCGAAACGGTTGGATAGATTCCTCATCGCTGAGGATCTTTGTGATGCTTTTGGAAATTACAAAACATGGTCCCATTTGTTGGGATTTTCCAACCATAAGGCTATTCTCCTGCAAATCAATTTTGAAAAGAGTAGGGTGACGATAGAGTACGTATCCTATCGTCACTTGTTTTCACTAAGAATGAAAGTGCTGCATCAATTGATCCATGAAAGATCATTTGAAAATGGATCCATTAAGACTTGTACCTACCATTGAACCAATAATTACATAACCCATATGGGATACTAAAGACTATCCTCCTCCTCTCTCTATAAAAACCCATACTCGAGATCTTGGATCAAGTATGGGTTTTTATTAGTGGATTAAAAAACGAATGAAAAAATAGAAGATAGATTTAACCATTTTTATTGTGCATATTTATCTGAATAGGGTTCTAGTGCCATGCCAAATGTGTCCAGAAAAGAAAAGGAGAGCAAATGTAACATGTCAATCTATTGAATCCCAATAGGAGATCTCCTAATTCCGGGATCAATATCCTTCTATTTGTGATATAGAAAATAGAACGAACATTGATTCATGGTATGAGAAAGGAAAAGACCATTTGAAGAAGCAATAAAAGTATTGTGGATAACAATATCTTTGCGATGCTTTTGCAAATTACAGAACATGGTCCCATTCATTGGGATTTTCCAACCATAAGGCTATTCTTCTGCAAATCGATTTTGAAAAGAGTAGGGTGATATCTTTCAAATTTAACCCGGATAAAATTTTCTGCGACTTTGTTAGAGAAAAGTGGCCTTCATGGTTGGGTCTTCACTTCTCATCAAATATTCATGGGTTAACTAAAAAATTGAAAAAAGATGAAGATCGAAAGAACTTGGAAGAAATTGAAGCTGAAATACAGTATCTCTCAAGAGTAGTGGATGAGCTATTCTTCTCATTTGATAGGAAAAAGAGACTCTGTGAGCTGGTAGCCATCCATGGTAATTTGCTTAAATAAAGAGAAGAAACCTTGCGTCAGAAAAGCGAAGCAATTTGGTTAAAATTCGGGGACAACAATTCGAATTTTTTCCACATATTTGCAAACCAGAGAAGGATTACTTATACAATTTGGGAAATTCTTTCTGATGAAGGTGAAGTTTGAACTGAAGAATCGTCTATTTGAATGGCTGCAGTTGATCAGTTTAAGGTTCGATTTGATCATCCCCATGGTATAAATACGTTAGAACAACTTTCTACCCTACGAAATTTTCCTCGTTTTTTTTACTGAAGACTGTGTTGCCCTGGAAAAACCAATGACTCATGATGTGGTTGTTCATACTTTATCATTGTTTGGGAAGGACAAGAACCCCAGTCATGACGGTTGGACCATATAATTCTTCAGGCATTTCTTTGATGGAAGAGGTTAGAACACAACGAAAAATCAGTGAGTCCTTGAACTCTACGTTCCTCACTCTAATTCCTAAGAAGGAGCTTCTAGAATCATTCAACGACTTCCTGCCAATCTCGTTATGCAACCTGCTTTATAAACTTATCTAAAAAATAATTGTTGAAATGTTGAAGCCGTATCTGGCAAAGGTCATTTCAGCTGAACAATTTGTTTTTTATCGGATAGACAAATCACTGATGCGGTAGGGGTGGCCCAAGAATGTCTACACTCAACCAAAGAGCATAAAAGACAACTTTCTTTCTAAAATTGGACCCAATGAAGGCCTAAGATCGTGTGGATTGGTCTTATCTCAGACTGATTTTGGTGCAGAATGGATTGTCCTCTAATTTGGTTGAATGGATTATGAGTGTTGTCACATACGTGTAGTATGCGGTGTTGGTCAACAGAGTTCCTTCTGAAACCTTCAAGGGTTACAGAGGTTTAAGGAAAGGTTGCCCACTCTCGCCATATTTGTTCATTTTAGTGACAGAAGGACTTAGTCTCCTTATCAATCAGGCAAGATCTCAAAAGCTTTTTCCAGGGTTTAATGTGGCTAGAGGGTTATCTGTCACTCATATTCTTTTTGTTGACGATGTGCTCATTATTGGTGTTGTCTTTTTGGAAGAATGTGAATTTCTTTAGTCTTTATTATTAAGCTTATGTAAAGCTTTTGGTCTAGAGGTAAGCCCAAAAAAATCCTTTCTCCTAAACTCTTGTATGGATGCGGCATTAAAATAATCGTTATTAAATTTATTCCCCTTTAATTCTAGTTCTATAGAGGGAGGATTTAACTATTTGGGCTTTGTCATTAAGCCAAATGGTTATAGACCAAAGGATTGGGAATGGATGCTAAAGTGTGTTTCTAGGAAGATTAACAACTAGGCCTGTCACTATCACTGGGAGGTTGGATGGTTTTGATTGAGTCGGTTTTACAAGAGATCCCTGTGTACTGGATGACCTTATTCTCTATTCCAGCTTCGATCTTGTTTAGAATGAGAGCACAAAATTTTCATTTTCTAGATAAATGTACAATTTAAAGTCAAATAAACTCCTTGTTCAAAAAATAATCCTCTTGTTCTGTCAAAACCCCAAAATTTCCAAAAAAATTAAAATTTATAAATTTATAAAAACATTAACGTAAAGCAGTTTAACTAATATTAATTAGTTATGCATTAACAACTTGCTATTGTATTTATCAGTTGGTATGTGTAGTTATAAAACAGATCTTGCAGCTTACTGACTTTTGTCCCTTTTGTGACCATAAGCTGAACTTGTTATGCATAACTGGGCTTACTTAGCTTTCGAGCTAACGCAACGGTTTCCACTTTTCTTACAGATGTACAGGTAAGAGGTTGTGGCGCTGCAAGTCGTAAATTTAGAGTATTTACTAAAAGTTCGTCGTAAGAGAACAAACTCGCAAGAAAGTAAGAGACAAATCATTTCAACATATGTTAAGGTATATTCAAACTGGTTTCTTGCTAGCAAAAGTAAATTTTGTTCTTACTGACCTGTCATCTTCTCTATTCTATTACAGTTGCAATTTATACGAAAGTATCTTGTTAACTCCTAAAAATCAGAGTAGAGAAACAGAGTTATAACATCTATAATGAGGATCCAAATGTAAACAAGCATCTTAAGTCAAGCGAAAACTGATAAAGGGCTTTCTATATTTACTGCAAGGGTTTGGCCTATCTTTGCCAAATCCTTGCTTATTAATGAGGATATCACCTTAAGTAAATCCATTATCTCCACATGGTAAATACTTCTTCCTTTTCTTTAGTAACTTCTACTACAGATGATATTTTAACCGTTATAAATAAATCATTTTAAAGATCACAAGTAGAAAGGAAATTATACCTAGCTTTCTATCATCATACCTTTCTTTTAAGAACTTCTAAACTATGCTAACAATAAAGGAATTTAGCTTATAAAAAGCTTAGAAATCATTTAACAATTCTATAATATTTATCATAGCCCCCTTTCACTTGAGTTTGAACATAAGATTAAACGTTCCAAGGTTATTTTTACACTTGGGATAAATTATTACTTTTAAGCAAAGAATGTTTTCAAGGCTAATGGCAAACAATAATATGACCTAACAATTATATAATTTGCATTTATATCAATCTATGGTTTTTATGCTATTATTCTTTTTAATTAATAAAGAACTTAAGGCACCTTATAATATAAGGGAAAAGTTTATGTTTAACCTGCGCCAAGGTTAACTCCATATCTACTATAAGATATACTACAACTCTCTAAGCATATATACTATGATAACAAGGTTAGGGTTCCCACTGAAATACTTTCCAACCACCGAGCTATGTATACATTATGGAGTCATGAAATATTTTAATACAATTTTCAATGATTAACATTAATAGAAAGGAGAATGATGAATAATAATCTTTGCATGCAGCGTAAGGACAAAGAACCTCGCTCCACGACTTTGGAAAAACCTTGATCATTCGAATGATTGGGGAAAATCATTCCCCCATCGAATTTGTAGATTGAACTATGTAAACAAACCCACTCTGCGTTGATAATTTAACTGTTATCGTGGCAACACCTCAGCCAAGTGCTGCATGATTATAAGCATTGTTCGTAAACCTTAAACTTCATTTTCTCCGTCTCCCTACCAACTCCTGGAGAGCGCTCAGACAGCGACTTCTCAGGACCCTCGAGCTTGCTCTGGTCTCCCTGGCTGGAACTAGGTGCAGCAATGTCAGATACCAGTCCCCAGCTAAAGCTGTAATAACATCAAGTTACTGCAGCAATCCACTCAAACACTTCCTTACTCTATTCCCTCTTTTCCTCAATGAAATTCTTGAATAACATTCACCTGAATGAATTCTCTCTAGAAAATATCTAAGCAGCCTCAGCTCTCTTCAATGAGCACTTTTAAAAGATTGCCTAGGTCTTTTTTGGGTTAACTGTCATTTAATGAGCCACCTGCTCTGATCCCACTTTCTTGGGGGATCATGACCCCAAATGTAGGGAAGTTGCCACCTGCAACTTAGGAAGTGTTTGAGGATGCTGCCACTTGTCTTTTGCCTTTCCACCTAGTTCCATCCACCAGTTTGACCAGTAACCTCTTTTTAACAGCTCTCCCATGTTGTTGTCTCCACAATTTATTTATTAATAATAAAATATTCTGAATTACACTCCATTTCTGTTAACTCTGCTGAGTCATCAATCCCTACTTAACATTAAATTTAACATAATGTCTCAGGAATATAATAAAACAATTTACATAATTTTACAAAATTGGGGTATGTGACATGTTCATAGGTAATATATTATTCAAGTCTCGATAAATTTTGAGCTACTCACGGAGCCCGAAAGCTTACTCAATTTCAATGGCGGCTCTCGTACCTCGACCACTTTTGTCGATCGGGTTCGTATCTCGATCTCCTAGCGTCCGATCGAAGGAGAAATCCCCTCACCCCCTATCAGTCGAGCGTGCTTCCGCACCCACCTTTGTTGGGCCAGTTCAATACGAAGTAAAGTAAGGGTCAGGATACATTTCCAGCTACTTGACGCCATCCGCTGCTGAAACATAGAAGGTCTTTATAGCAGGTTATAAAGAGTAAGGTATGATAGCGGTCCCTCCAAAGCACCTACCTAATGAGATAGGTCCTCTAAAGAACTAATTCTAGCAGGTGAAAGAGTAAACAATGTTTCTTTTTAATATAAAAACACACATTTCCTTTTAATATATGGAAGTCTTTTTTTTTAACATTAACCATGAAAATATTGTATGAATAAAAAAGTTGTGACTAGCCAAGCTTACAAAAAGAGGTGGTCCAAGACCTGCAAGGTTTTGGAAAAACCAAAATGGCAGAAATATTCATGCTGATAGCTAATGTCTTGAGCTTGCTTCTATGCTTAGTAAAACTTATAAATCCCCTCGAGGGGTATAAACGAACAAAAACTCCTAAAACGAGAATACAAAAAAACATGAAATACCCATGAGACTAGGCTTGATCCTTTTGATTTCATTTTTATTCTTTGATAGGCTGCTCCACAAAGGCGTCCTCCATCGCTTGGTGTCTGATCTGATTGTCTTGGATGAAGCTACCCTGATTCATATTTACCAATTTTTTCAGGTCATCTTTCATGTAGCCTATATTTCCCATTATCTCATACAGGTCGTGGTGGTTATCTTCTATTCGGATGTTTTGGTTGTCTATCTGTTGAACCATCCAATCCATTATTTTGTTGCTTGCTTCCATTCTTCTATTAATTATGTCATATAACTATCTTAGATTATTCTTGAGATCCTTGAGGAAGTTCTGGATATCTTCCAAAGTAGCACCTTTATCTGTCATCGTCTTGAAGAGTTGCGAACTCTAACTAATGCAAGCACTCGGGGCCTGAGATACTTATTGTGTCCAAGAGACAGGAGCAAGAACCTTTGATGGACAGATGAACTTCCAATCTGTTCGCGAGTGGGAAAAACACTATCCCAACACTGTCCTTTAATCTTCTAACAACTGAGAGCCTAGAACCAATCTCGGCTCTACCTGCAACTATGCCAGGGTCTTCACAAACAGGCACCTTCTCTTTACAAACGAGAGCATTCGCTTCACGAGAAGGATCCTTCTCTTCACAGGAAAGAACAACTATGCGTGACAGCTTTGCCAGGGTCTTTACTAACGAGAGTCCTTTCTTCACAGGAATGAGCGTTCTTTTCCCAGGCAAGAGCACTCGCTGCACAAAGTTGCAGGGCATAATGAACAGAGGGAGAGGACGAGTTCTGATTTTGGAGGGCTTCCATGACTCGTGCCAGCCTTCCATTCCAATTGAAGAGGGCAACAGGCTCATTTAAAGCCACACATGGGCTACGTGATGACAAGTGGGGGTCGGTAGCCATGCTTCCTGTCAGCTAGCAAATTGTTGAAAGGAGGAGAGTCTCCGGCTAACAGCGTCGATAGGAGGGAGAGAAACTCCGTCCACTTATTCTTTGTTCTTCAACCTCATCGTGGGAATGGGGATAGAATTGTTGCTAGAAGAGGATCCCCCTTGGGGTCGAGTAGCAAAACAAATTGACTTAGAGCACATAAAAACAATTAAATAAAATTCCTTTCAACTTGATTGATCCAATTCTTAACTTGGCGCCTTGATTTGCCAATTTATCCGCCTCTGAATTATTACCTCAGAGGATGTGGATATAGGACGCTTGGGCTTCTCCATAAACCTGTTGAATGTGCTCATAGATTCTTTTAATTTTAACCACGCCTCTGCTGTTTTCATTATTCATTTTATGAATTACTTGCTTCAAATCCCCAAGAACAATGATTTTGGTGATATTGAGTTGCATTAATAGGTTCATTCCGTAGAAAAGAGCAAGCCATTATGCTTCATTGTTTGTTTTCCGACGAAGTCCCCAAGTATAACAAGACACAATTTTTCCTCCGGAATCGAAGATGATCCCACCTCCACCTCCACCCTTTAATATAAGAAAGTCTTAAAATACTCTTTAATATAAGAAAGTCTTAAAATATTTTACCTGCCCAATAAGTCCAAGCGGTTGTGCTCATAAACCCGGTCTTTTTCGTAGCTTACCTTATTCCTTTGACAGCTCTAGAACTATGGCAAAAGGTAAGCCTCAAGTTCACATGTTAGGAAATATATTATTAGTCTCATTTCTTTCTATAATATATATATATATATATATTTCCTTTTAGTATAAGAAAGTCCTTAAAAAAATGTCTTGTATTTTGTTTTTAAAAAAGCAACTATCTTTCAAAAAATAAAAATATACAAGCCATTAAACAAGGGTAGATCAACTCCAACGAGTCATGAAATTAAAAATAAAACAATTTCTATGAATTCTTTTCATAGAATTCAAAACAGTAAATTCATAGGATTTAAGAATCAAAAAAATTACTCAATTCCAACGACTCATAAAATTAAATTAGAACAGTAAATTCATAGGATTTAAGAATAAAAAATATATATTAAATTTTATGAAAATTTTCATAAGATTGAATATTAAAAGAAAAAAATATACAATGTAAAGTAATTAGAGTTCAGGAAGAGAAAATACAACAAATAATGTCTATATATGAAATTTGAAAAACATATGAAAATTAATTTGTTTAAAAAAAAAACACTATTTCAACAAAAAAAAATAACTACCACGTTACATAAACATGATGCATTATTATATAATTCAAAGTGGAAACCATGGTGGGTTTTAATGACAACAATATTATTCAAACATATATGTTTTGTGTGTTTTTTCGAAACTCGAACCTATCAATGAACATACATATTTAATAAGCTTTAAAGTTTTTGGCCTAAAAGTTACAACATAATTAATAAATATGATTTTTTTTTTATCTTCTGTAAAAGAGACAACATAATCCATAAATATGAATATTAACATTAATATAATAAAAATATGAAAACCATACAAGATAAGGTAAAGTAAGGTTTTCATTTTTTCATGATCAAAATCATAATTTTTTTTTTTTTTCAGTAAAAGTTACAACATAATCAATAAATATGACATTAACATTCAATATAATAAAAATATGAAAACCGTGCAACTTAAGGTAAAGGAAGATTTTTTTTAAAGACATAAACGATTATTAAAGGAGGTATAACGACAAAAACAAAGGTCCTGGAGTGACAGAAATGTCCTTAATGTCCTTAAGGAGGGACAAAGTAGTTTAACTGTGCATGATTAACATAGTAGCCCTTATGGAAGCGGCAAAGTAGTTCAGGCAAAGTAGTTCAACAATGGAAGTCTTTACTGTTTCTTGCAAATTACAGTATGAAGAGCAAAATAAATCAGGAGCATTGAAACTTCTAGCTATATGAAGGAGCAGATCAACATTCAAAATTCAGAATTTAAAGACTAACAGCTCATAGATTATTTGGAATTCTTGCCACGCGAGATGAGGAACCTTCAACTCCAATTTCTCGAATTTGATCTCCAAATCCGCAAGCATACATGTCAACACATTTTATGTACTCTATTGCTCATTCACATTCATTTTCTACATGGGCCATGTCCTTGTAGACATTATCAAACCGACGAGAACCCTCGACATCAATCCTGCCAAGGACCCAACTGATTCCTTTAATCTTCTTCTTTAAATCCTTGATATCGGTTTCGATGAATTGTGCAGGTGGGGTTTCGATGAATTGTGCAGGTGGGGAGGAACCTGTGGACTCTGAAGAGTCTTCCATGCTGTAATTATCCAACAGAGCACGATTATCCGATAGAACCAGAGCAAACGAAACAACAAAGTCCTCGACGAGAAAGACACCTTAGAGCGCAATTCCTTTACTGGAGCAGATTTCCCATAAGAGACTTCGTTCAATTCCCATCTTCTAGCTGATAAACAATCCGCCTCGACCTCCATGCTTGTTCATGATAGCTTGCAATTTCATGATTAGTTTCGCCTCAAACAGACAGGACTGAAAACCATCGCCACAATGGATGCAGAGGTATAGGTGTTCAAGCATTAAAGGATTTGGACAATGAACACACACTAAGAAGGAATTTGCATGCTTCATACGATCGTGCCTAAGGAATGCCATGTGATGGGCATGCGTCACACATTCCATCAACTTAATTGCCACGGGGTTTGGGGGTAATGCCCTAGGCCACTTGGCCTAGCCCAGGGTTCTATGGAGGCAGACAATAGGTGCTTTCCCCATTACATTCTAGGACTCTGAAACCAAGAACAACGCCTTTGTCTGTAGCGCAGTCTTCCTTTCCGTTATGCTCCCTTAGGATATGGAAAAATTCAATTTTGCGAAAGGAGGAAGCCAGTTTGGATTTTTTTAATCATCTGTCTGAGATGAAATTGGGAAGGAAAAGAGTTTTCAGCAAGAGCTTGAATTAAAACTCTCAAGTCCCCCAACACGGTGATATCTATGACTCCCCAAGTTCTACGGTGATATCTATGACTCCCCAAGTTCTAGCAATTTGAAGACCATGCCATAACGCCGATGCTTCTACTATGTTGTTAGTTTTCCTTCCCAATCCTCAAGAGAAACCGAATTCTGTTTGTCCATCCAGGATGATGAAAACCCCACCCCCTACATGTCGCCCTAAAGCAAAGGGAGAATGTTAACATCAATATAATAAAACTATGAAAACCATGCCATGTAAGGTAAGGTAATATTAACATCAATATAATAAAAATATGAAAACCATGTAAAGTAAGGTAAGGTAAAGTAAAGGGTGAAGGCACTATGCATTAAAATGCATAATCAATTATATGTCAATTCTATTAAATTATGCCAATTCATGAGCTTTAGTACAACTTACATTTTCTAATTTTTTTTGAAATCGAAGAGAAAGCCATAATGACAAATACAAAGTGATTTTATAAGATTTTTGGTGGATTTATAATAAATGGGTCACATGTTCATCTAATTTCATTTATAATCCATCGCATTTCAATTATAGTATCCCTAAAAACAAAGTGATTTTATAAGATTTTTGGTGGATTGATAATAAATGGGTCACATGTTCATCTAATTTCATTTCTAATCCATCGAATTTCAATTATAGTATCATCAAGACTTTGGCCATGTTTAGGAGTTTGAAACGATTGTTATGGTTTAAAAAATCAAGAAAATATTTATATAATCTTGACATCCGAAACTGGATATCTAATACGTGGAACTTGTAGCTTTGGATCTTGACCTGGGGCTGGAAGGGGCGCTGGTCAAGCTGGTGGTGTAGGTAGTAGGACGCTGGAAATTAGGGTAAGGTTTAGGAGTTTGAAACGATTGTTATGGTTTAAAAAACAACACATTTTATACAAATAAGAAAAAAAATGATATAATCTTGACATCTTAATAGAATATAATATTTTATATGTTATGTAAAATAGAGAACATGAAAACAAAACAAACTTCATCCAAACCCCTTTGGCCATGTTAAGGAGTTTGAAATGATTGTTATGGTTTAAAAACAACACATTTAATACAAAGAAGAAAAATAAATTATATAATCTTGGCATCCTCATAGAATATAAAATTTTATATGTTATGTAAAATAGATGAAAACAAAACAAACTTCACCCAAAACCCTTTGTCATCTATGTGAACATCGCAATGGTTAACAACTTGAAGTTAGTTGATTTTGCTACTTACTAGAATCAACAACAAAACTTTTTGGAGATTTTTCGAAAAATCTTGTTCATTAATCAACAAGATTGTTTGATTAGGCTAAACATGTTAATAACAATTAAAAATCAATGTATAATTGATAGCATCATAGCAAGAGGAATATCATCTGTTAAAATGTTTTGAAAATAAAAACATGTAACAAAATGAACTCAATTGTGTACTCATTGTTAATACTAGTTTCATCAATCCCTACTTTTTTGTAAATATCATATAATGTTAAAATGTTTTGAAAATATATACATGTAAGAAAATTAACTCAATTGTGTACTCAATGTTAATATTACTCTCCATAATCCCTACTTCTTTGTGTTGCAAAGAAATGTTAATACTAGTTTCTATCAATCCCTACTTTTTTGTAAATATCATATAATGTTAAAATGTTTTGAAAATATATGCATGGAACAAAATTAACTCAATTGTGTACTCAATGTTAATATTACTCTCCCTAATCCCTACTTCTTTGTGTTGCAAAGAAATGTTAATACTAGTTTCATCAATCCCTACATTTTTGTAAATATCATATAATGTTAAAATGTTTTGAAAATATATGCATGGAACAAAATTAACTCAATTGTGTATCTGAAGAGACTCCTTAGTATAAAGAGCTAAACAACTTTGATCGGTGTATCTGAAGAAAGCGGATAAAGTTTGGGGTCCTCTAAACAAGCAGTAGAAGCATAGGTGTGACTCGGTTTCCACTTCCCGTAGGTGGCACAGTTGGCAGATCATATCTAATCTATCGATCTGGTGGTATGACTCTACGCAGAGTCTATGTGATCCTACTCTGAACTGTCCGAGAGGGATCCAAAGGGCATGCATCCAATGATGAAGCGTATACTTGGGCTGGACAATGAGCCCGTCTCTAATCTCCAAGAAATGTTCAGCATAAAGGGCCATATTATGGTGCAATCCTTCGAGAGGATTGATCCAGGTGACCTGAAGGAACTACTTGTAAATATCTTCTCTGATGACCTTATTCAACTCTTGTCGAATAGGTAGAAGATGACCTGGGGCATCTAGAGAGTACTGGAACGGGGGAAGACGATCTAACTGGATCCCCACTGAAGCAAGAAGGCTCAAGACCCTTGTGAACCAACACTTGGCCCTGCTGGGGTGGGTACCTATACCAGCCTTTTGAAGAGTCGGCTAGCCCTCGGATCAAATGTATGAAGGAGACCAATCTAAAAACTGTCTCGAGACAGAAGGGCTAGGCTCCAAATTCAGCGAGAATGATGTGTTGTGGCACTGTCTGCTTGCACCTGATGATACCTCAGAGAAGGACGATGACATTCATTCAATGTTAAAGTTATCAGTCGGATAAAAGAATCCTTTTTTCTCTAGGCTTAAAAGTCAACATCAAATCAGAATTACATGTGTGCAAAAGTAAAGCATAAACCCTAAAAGTGGCATGCAAACCCTAAAAGCGCATGAGACTCTATTTAGGAGGGTTATTAGACTAAAAAGACTATCTATTATTGTTGTAGATTAATTTGGAGCTTTTAAGCAACAACACAGCGTGCAGCCATGGCATTTGGGGTTGAAGACAACGTCTTCAGCTAACAAGGGTTCAACAGTGAGATATCTGCCCTTGTCTCTTCCAGGGTAGGCCATTCAGGTCCACCATCAATTTTTAATCTTTATTCATTCATATGCAATTATTTGGCATCCTTCAAAAGATAGTTTGTTGGGACACATGGGCAACTAGGGATTTAGCTGGAAAACCCCAAAGCATTTGTTGGGTTTCCATATCTCAGTTTCCCTTCTGAATAGTGGTAGCATCTTCATCAACAGGGTCATCCTACGGTATCAGGTGATCATCAACGTCCAATTTGCTCATCCAGAGCATTTCTCATCAGTTTCGTGTAGCTAGAGGCGTGAGCAGCTAAACAAGTGAACCAATTCACTAGCCTACCTAGAGGGGTCAAAATCTCTGCATGCTCCGATCATTCTCTCTGGCACGGGAAGACCTTCATCCCGGCAAATTCTCATTGTCATCAAACAACTCCCTTCACCAAAAACATCACATTTAGTGGAAGAGGGGGTTTTGTTGCTGGGCATTAACACCAAAGAAAGGGAGCACCAATTCTTCATTAGTCCAACGCTTTATGCATGCGTATTTTCTCTAGAGTATTATCAGCGGAATTATCAATGGTAAGTGTTAACTTCCTTTATGCAAGCCCTAGCCCTAATTCATCTATATTTTAGGGTGATTTTGCATGGCAATTTTGCATGCACGATTATTTCGTATTTTTGCACAAGAGTGAGTGTATGAGTCAACAATATACCCAGTATCAGTAGTGTTGCCGCCTCTTATGCACTTGGGTTAACACAGCAGAAATATTCAAGCTGTTTCGAGTCAAGTACTGTCACCTACTCCTGACTCCTCCATTTAGGCTTAACTCCTAACGAAGCCAAAGGGGGTAGTCCCTACCAAAAGTGTTTCTAAGGCTCTTAAGTGTTTTAATTGTTCCAATTGATTAGGTTGTTTAAGAAGTTATAAATGAATACATTATTGACACGACACTATGCAAAATTATATAACTAAATTCAACAGCATTGCAAGATATATCAATAATCACAATATGACTATAAGCAAAATAGAGAGGACAAGAATTGAACCAGTGCCAATATCGAGTCACAAAACAATGAATGCTGTTGAAAACAAAGAAAATATTTTGCTCGTGTACTTGGTCAATTTTAATTATTAGAATGATGAGTAATGAAAAGAAGGGAATTCCCGATATACCAAGTGGTACTGGGAATCTGTCTGGAATTTGGGAAGAGTGGCTCCGCACGGGAAAATGTGAGCTAGATGGAGTCGTGGGGGGGGGTGTTCAACACTACACCACAAGGGTGCAGCCTAATGGGACCCCACGGTCACTTTCTAGTGGTTCCCACTTTCCCTGAAGAATTTGCCCACTACTTCTCCAAAATAGTTTATGCCATATTTTCGTAATGTTTTGGGTAGTTACTTTCATTGAAATGAGTTATTTAATTAGATGTGAGAAAATTAATAAGTGCACAATTCCGCTTTTGATATCCCCAAGAGTCAAACTGAGCTGCGAGGAGTAGAGCATACACGCAATAGGCAAATGTTCTTTCCCTTCAGGATGGATTGTGTGCTCGTGTAAACAAAAAATTGTGAGACTAATCACTACAGCAAATCAATATCGGGTTAGTATTTGATTACTTTGAATAAAATTTGTAAATCTTGAAATAAACTTGATTGATTTAAAAGTTGAACTAATCAAATCTAATCTAAACGAACAAGAAAATCCAACCCACTTCAAGGACAGATACAGTCTTCCCCCAAATAGGGTAAGAGGTGTGTAGGAGCCGTAATCCCACTTGCTCTTTTATTAAATCATTACACTGCAGGTAATTAAATAAAGGGCTGCTTTTTGACCTTATACTTTAGCCAAAAGGCTTACAATAAATTGTCGAAAGAAAGGGAAAAATAATGAGCACTTTGGAGCCTTTGAAATAATTTGGCCATAATTTCTCTTTTATTTATTTATTTCAACCAACTAAAAACCAGCAAGCTAACAATGTACAAACTAGTGGATTAGTACAAGCATGTACATAAAATACACTATCTAGTACTCTACAAAAAATGAAAAAAAATTACTGCTTTTAGTACTAAAAAGGAAGTGTTAGATATAAGCTTAAGATATCTATTAAAGCACATTAGATCTAACATGTAAACAAGCCTAAACTTCATATAATAATCTTTTAAGGAAATCTAAGCTTGTAAGAAAAGTAACTAAAGAGAAAGATTGAATTTTTGTGAGATGGGAAAGAAAACCCTCAAGCTCAAGCTTGAATGTTGTGAAGAAGAGAAAGCGTCTGAAATGCAAGAAATGTTAGATCTTTAAGATAAAAAATGAAGGAAAGAATGGATGCAACCGAGCTCCCGCTTCTCCTTCACCTGAGATAATCTGTTGCTTCTTAATCTCAGATAACCAAATACAAGTAAAAAAATTAAAACTTTAAATGTTTACTCAATAAACCATAAAGGATTTTTAAGCTAGAAATCAGATCTGCAAAACTTGTAAGAAATGAACAATAGCTTAGCCAAATATCGCCTCGATTAATTGCAACATTCACATTAACAAGATCTTACACCATTCAGACCTCCAAAGCCTCGACTTTTATTCAAAATAAAAAAAAAATAATGATCATTACAATAGCAGAGGTTACTTGCTTCATGGAAATTGAAAAGCAAGAGCCTTGCTTATATAGAAAAATAGAGAAGAAGAGGGTGGTGCATTCACCAACTTGGCATGAGCTTGTAAAATGGAAACAATTTAATTCAAAAATGACTTATTCCAAAACCAAACCCAACCCATTCCACTTTACTTCGGAAAGGTTTAGAAATATTTCCAAATAGCTTTGCCAGCTCGGAAATTTCATTTTCAGCATGTTTTTTTTTACTTTTTGGAAATTGCAATTCTTTTATTTCCTCATTTTTTGGTTTTTTTGGTTTTTTCACTAAAAGCTTATTAAGTGAAAAATGAATCACTTAAAAACTTAGGAGTGTGGGTATAAGGGTAAAATATATGCTCTGAGTTAGAAAATGAGCACCCCCATGCCCAAATCAGAGTCTATACCACACTTTTATGCCCTTTTTAATTTTTTTAATTAACTTATAAAAAATAAGCCTAAAAACAGAAAAGAACTAATTTTTCCGAAAATTAAAAAAAACTATGGGAAACTTAATACGTGTTCATATGACTCAAAAACAATGATTAGCATGGTAATATATATTGACACCTAGGTTTTAATAACCTCCTAAGGCTTTTTACTAAGACATTTACTCTAGCTTTGGAGGAGTGGGTGAAAAACTCAAAAATTATAAGTCATTAAAAACGACATATAATTTCCAAGGAAAAAAGTATTGATAACTATTGATAACTAAGTCCTACGCAAGCCAAACCTTTTAGATAATTTCATCATGCTAAGTCATTTATTACAATTTCCCCGCAAGGTATGAACATGTAATAAAATTAAAAAAAAGGGCCAATGATTGGTCTGATGAACTTCTGAACACATGTGATGAACAATTGATTTGTTCAAGTCTTTGATTGCTCATTGGAAATCCACCTTAGTGCAACTTAGTGGATAACAAGTAGAATATCAGTATTTGGGATATTACAATCCATATCTTGTCCAATTTCAATATTTGAATTTCAGCGATATATGTTCTTTATGCATTGCCATTTAGAGTTGATTATGTCTTGCTAATTTGACTTGAGAGGGAAATATGTTCTTTATGCATTGCCATTTAGAGTTGATTATGTCTTGCTAATTTGACTTAAAGAGGGAAATTCTTAGGTGTATACACAAAAGAGGATGATTTTACCATTGCTATACTACTATAATTAGATAAGGTTATGCATTTTCATAAGGTGTTGAAACTTATCTCGTTGTTTGGTATCTTTTCTCATGAATTGTCATGAAATCTACGAATGTTTGCGTTTGAAGTGCATTATTGTGATGTTTTGAAGATCCGAGAATCCTTCTAAAAAGGAGGTGTAAATTCAGTTTTACATTAATTACATGTAATTTCAACACGAACATGGTTTTAGAGCTTATAGTTGAGATCATTCTTGACTAAAATGGAGTTCATTTTGTATTTCAATTGGAGTTTACCTAGGATAGGTACTTACCTAGTTGAGGTTATTGAGTTTGGAACCCTAGGAAGCTTGGTGAAACATCGACATGAGAAAATGGTTAATGGTTTGTGGTTGAGATAACCACTTGTACAAAAGGTTTGTCTTTTTCATTCAATAATAATTAATGTGATTGAGATGATGGGTTTCTCTCACGATGAGAGATGATGGATCTATTACATTATCTCAGTTGTTATGGATGTATTTTCAATTGGTTGGTTTGATGTCTAAGATGACCTATAATATGTGATTGATTTGTTCCAATGGGTTTATAGTGATAGGTCGCAGGTTTGTCTTTTTCATTCAATAATAATTATTGTGATTGAGATGAGCGCTTGTACTTCTGATATGTTTTGACAGGTTTCTCTCACGATGAGAGATGATGGATCTATTACATTATCAGGTGTGGATGTATTTTCAATTGGTTTGATGTCTGTGATTGATTTGTTCCAATGGTTTATAGTGATAGGTGGCAGATGTATGTTGATTTGTTCCCATGGTTTATAGTGATAGGTGGTAGATGTATTTAATCATAGAATAACATGATTTTGTTTCAACAAGTGAGATACTCCAAAGGACTTGTGATAGGGGGTTGATTTTTCACGTATGATAGGTGGAGGATCTTCATATTATGGATATAGCTTTGGTGTCTTGCTTGTCCTCTGACACGGTGTCTAGTGTTGGACGGTTTGTACGTACGGTACGGTTTGTAGATATTAGAGCTTCAAAACACAGATCATTGTTTACAATATTTCAAGAGCTAGAGGAAGGCATCACTGTGGAGCTTGGTGATGATGCCACTTACCTAGAAGAGGAGTTGGCTTCATTTCAAATACCTTGGGTGATGCAATTGAGTTGTAGTTATTTTATTTAATCTTGGTTTGATGAAGCATCTTCTTCCATTGTCATGTATGAAAAATGTACAATGGATAATTTATTTTAAGGGTGGCACTAGTGCACCATTAGTGATTATAGTATAGCTAGTCTGAGGACTTTATATCTAGAGGGGTGAGAGAGGATGGACCATTGAGTTGTATTTATTTTATTTAATCTTGGTTTGATGAAGCATCTTCTTCCATTTTCATGTATGAAAAATGTACAATGGATAATTTATTTTAAGGGTGGCACTAGTGCACCATTAGTGATTATAGTATAGCTAGTCTGAGGACTTTATATCTAGAGGGGTGAGAGAGGATGGACCATTAGTGATTATAGTATAGCTAGTCTGACGACTTTATCTAGAGGGGTGAGAGAGGATGGCCTTTAGACTTTATCTAGAGGGGTGAGAGAGGATGGCCTTTATAGGTTACTTCTTGATTTAGTGACACTTGTACACTCTAAAGAGTGGCTTGATGAGCCTTCTCGTTTTGAGGCACATATAAAGCATGCATGGTGGAATGCCATGGAGATAGGTTCATAACCTATGATAGACTGAATGATTGAGAGAGGATGGCCTTTATAGGTTATTTCTTGATCTAGTGGCACTTGTACACTCTAAAGAGTGGCTTGATGAACCTTCTAGTTTTGAGGCACATATAGAGCATGCATGGTGGAATGCCATGGAGATAGGTTCATAACCTATGATATACTGAATAATTGATTTTGAGATTCAATAAGTTTTTCTTATATATTGTGATGGATATAGTGATACTTCTATAACTTAGATATTCTTACACTACTTATCCTTATATATTGTGATGGATATAGTGATACTTCTATAACTTAGATATTCTTACACAAAAGACTGGGTAAGCAAAGATGATTAATGAGGATGAGAGATCTTCTAGTTCACAGGATTCTCCTTTAGCTATTGAGGAGAGTGTAGAGGTTGTTTTTCTAGAGACTAATGAGATGACTCATGTTCAAGGAAATTGAGGTGAAGGAAATTGAGGTGAGATTGAGTGTCGATACGCTCTCGCCTACTCTAAGATCGTAAGAGGTTGAGTTGGTTCACTCAAACATTACAACATGCATGGCGAGATGTCATAGGGCTTGGTATAACTTCAATGTAGACACTAACTATATCTCATGTAGATGACACAAGGTTCTTGAGGAGAATGTGTATATTGATGATATGGAGACTGCGCAACGTCTCTTCAATCATTTAGTAGAATGTGGATATTGATGATATGGAGGCTCATGAGCATGTATAGGTGCCCAAATCATTAGTGAGGGTAAGTGTACCTCCTACGAGATATCATAGTCATGCAACATTGGTTTCTTCCATTTTTGAAACTTACAATTTTAGTAAAATGTGGATATTGATAATATGGAGCCTCATGAGCATGTATAAGTGCCCATATCATTAGTGAGGGTAAGTGTACCTCCTAGTTTCTTCCATTTTTGGATCTTACAATTTTAGTAGAATGTGGATATTGATGATATGGAGCCTCATGAGCATGTATAAGTGTCCATATCATTAGTGAGGGTAAGTGTACCTCCTACGAGATATGTTAGTCATGTAACATTGGTTTCTTCCATTCTTGAAACTTACAAGTTTAGAAAGGAGGAAAAGCGTGATGAGTCCATCCACACGCCTTCTAGTTTTTCGATATAGGTGATTCCCCGATGTAAGATGTTCTCGAGCACTAGAAGGAAAACATCACTTTGTAGCAGACGATTTTGTAAAAACTTTTAATTTTATAAGATTTAAATATAATTTCAAAAGAACCTCCCCTAAAACCTTTGCCATTGATAAAAAATGTTGACATTGATAACAAACGTTTCAACAATGGATGTACATTACAACTAAAAACAAATTAGGTTTACAAGTTTAGAAAGGAGGAAAAGCGTGATGAGTCCATCCACACGCCTTCTAGTTTTTCGATAGAGGTGATTCCCCAATGTAAGATGTTCTCGAGCACTAGAAGGAAAACATCACTTTGTAGCAGACGATTTTGTAAAAACTTTTAATTTTATAAGATTTAAATATAATTTCAAAGATTTTGTAAAAACTTTTAATTTTATAAGATTTAAATATAATTTCAAAAGAACCTCCCCTAAAACCTTTGCCATTGATAAAAAATGTTGACATTGATAACAAACGTTTCAACAATGGATGTACATTACAACTAAAAACAAATTAGGTAGTTGGAGTTTATGTATAGATTTTTTAAATTGTGTTCATATTGTGAAAACACAAGGGTGCATAATTATAATAAGTGTTTTTAATTTTATAAGATTTAAAAGAATTTTCAAAAAAAACTCCCCTAAAACCTTCGCCATTGATAACAAATGTTTCAACAAAGGCTACAATGGATGAATGGATGTACATTACAGCTAAAAACAAATTGGGTAGTTGGAGTTTATAACATAGATTTTTTAAATGCTAAAAACAAATTGGGTAGTTTGAGTTTATAACATAGATTTTTTAAATGGTGTGCATGTTGTCGCCTTTCATACACCGGGAGGTTAAGCACAACATAAATCTTCAAGCTGTTAGGTGTGTCCTTGGAGGCAAGTCTCAAGTCAAGTACTGTCACTTGATCTTGACTACTTGATCTTGACTCTTCCGTTTAGGCCAAACTCCTAACAAAGCCAAGGGGTAGTCCCTAAGAAAAAGTTCAACTAAAGATATTTATATTTTAGTCATTAATAACAAAATTAAGTTATTTTTAGGAGTTTTTGGTAAATAATTATGTCACAAGACTGATGCAAAATAATAGTTTAAACATTCAACAACAACATATAACATGAGTGTATAAAGAATAACATTAACAAAACTGATAATCAAATGAAAATAAGATTGTTGTGTACTCAGAATTGTGCCAAATAGAGTCAAAATTGCTGCTGAAACGGAAATGTTTTGCAATGTGTCTTGATCAGTTTTAATTATTAAAGATGAGTTGATTTAAGGGAAAGGAGATTCTCGATATACTTATGAAGTACTGAGAATATGTCCGGAAAGACAACAAAATTGGTTTCTCACTCGAAAACTTGGGCTGAATCAGAGTCTCTGAGAAGATGTTCAACACTACACCAACAAGGCTGTAGCCTAAGTGTATCTCGAGGTCACTATTCAGTGATTCTCGCTTCATTTCAGAAATTTGCCAAATAATGTCAAAAAGGTGTTGTGTCGTATTTTCACAATGTTTGGAAGGTTGTTGATTTTATTAGTGTGAGTTTATTATTTAGATGTGAATAATTGATTGGTGCACATTCCTACTTTTGATTATCCCAAAGCTCAGAGCGAACTTGCGATGGGCAAAAGCATACACTAGAATGGCAAAATGTTTGTTCCAATTGTATTGAAGCAAAAGTATTGTGGCAAAAGCATACACTAGAATGGAAAAATGTTTGTTCCAATTGTATTGAAGCAAAAGTATTGTGGCAGCAAAAGTAAAAACTAATGTCTACAAAAATCCACAAGCTATGTGTCACTTTCTAATCATCCACCAATAATCGGCAAGAAGCCTTTGGTTGGTGGAGAGAGCATACTTTGTGGCAACGAGCGAGGGAACCAAATTATTTAAACAAATTTAAAGATGGAAAATAAATCTATGCAGCCTTTCAAGAAGGCGGATTATGTGCGTGTGATTGTTAGAAAAAATCAAACGACGAAAGGGGCTACCAATTCCCCAGGGGGATGAAGTGTGGGTGTTGTGTAACCTACTTGCTTTCTTTATTAATTATGATTACAATATCATCAAAATGAAATTATAATATGTCTTAGACCCTATAAAATGGGTCTAAAGACTTATACAAATTTATGGAGTGAAGGGGAAAGAAGAAGGAAAGTAAATTGGGGTTTTTTAGTGTCCCAGGAGACTCAAAACTCGAATTTTGAGCAGAGAGTCGTCCTCTTTTTCTTTGGACCTGCTAAAAAAACTCAAAGTTAAATTATTAGAATGTGATGGAATGAATAAATAAAAGACAAAAACTAAAACTAAATTCAGTACTTGCAAAAGATTGGAAAAATTTACTAGTTTTTAGAGCACTGAAATGACAACATTAGATTTAGTTAAAGATGATTTTTTTTTATGTATTTCTAAAT
Source organism: Pseudotsuga menziesii (assembly GCA_001517045.1). NCBI lineage: Eukaryota > Viridiplantae > Streptophyta > Pinopsida > Pinales > Pinaceae > Pseudotsuga > Pseudotsuga menziesii. The sequence goes on from LPNX011022210.1 coordinate 333,899, forward strand.
CTAAATTATCTGATATGTTAAATGAGTAGATTGAAAATATCAGACTTTTAAATCAGATCTATCAAATTTGCATTTTCAATTTAAGTAACCGAACAAAGGAGAGAGAAATGCTTTATATTTCAGAACCTAATTGAAATTTTGTTTCAAGAAAAAGACAAGAGATTTATATTTTAATTTATTAAGGATAATAATAAATGAGAGTTAAAAGCTTAAAGTATAATTGATGGCCTGCTGCCACCTATATTAATTAATGAATATCATCCATCTCAGCCACCTATATCAATTAATGAATATCATCCATCTCAGCGTTAAATAACTCTTATGTCATGTCTTTCTTTAATGATGGTATGTTTGTGGCGTACAGACTATGCATTTGACCAATGCAATGCTATCGGAATCCCACAACAGTGACCCTGATCTCACACAAAGAGGGCAATTCACACAAAGAGGGAAATTTAGGTGAAGAGAAGTTCAACTTTTAAACTATACTATGAACACATGCTTTGCTTTTCAACTTTTCCATACCAGTATAAATCCATGCTAAATTAAGATTTCTTCTACATATAGAACTTGATTTTTATAATTCCAAATCAAAATTATTTGAGCAAACATAGATTGTTTTTATTATTTTATTAAATCTATGGGTTCTTACCTAATTGAAATTTTGTTTCAAGAAGAAGACGGGGGATTTATATTTTAATTTTTTTCAGAACCTAATTGAAATTTTGCTTCAAGAAAAAGGCAAGGGATTTATATTTTAATTTATTAAAAGATAATAATAAATGAGAGTTTAAAGATTATAGTATAATTGATGGTATTTGGATCTCCTTTATTTAATAAATGTATTTTAATAATGAAAAAGACCAAACCAAACGAAGTTATGGTGGCTTTTCAAGTAGAACGGGAAAACCACCCTTCTTGCGCATAGTCAAGTGTTATTGGGATCTACATGTATGTTTTGGTCCTGTAATTATGTGTGAAGAGAAAAGGTAAAAAGAAATTCAATGGAATTGTTACGTCTATCAAAACTTGTGCCCCCTAGGCTACAATATGTGCACGGAAGGGGGTTGGCTTTTGAATCCATTACGTTATAAAAATTAAGCAACAAGCTACTAATGGACATCTTGGCTATATACTATCGATATTCAATACGAAGATTGATTTGGGATATTAAAAACTTGAAAAAATATTTTCTTCACTTGTCAACCTTATTTGGCCATTCAATGGTCTTTAATACAAGAGATTATAAGAGGACCCACGCAAATGGTCGACAGGAAAAATAATGTCACTTGTGCAAATTATGATGTGCAGAAATTTTGATGTCTCGTATAGTTCAAGTTCCAATTTCAAAGGTATAGTCTCTCCACATCCAGGCCAAGTCTCAATTTCAAAGGTGTAGTTCCTCCACATCCAAGGGTTTCGAGGTTCTCTAAAGCTACCTAAATAGAACTTTGAAAACTCCTATAACTATGCCCCTTGGATTTTTGGACCTTTTTGCTTTGTAAGATTCCATTGGCATTCAAAGAATCGAGGCAAAAACATTGACTTATTCACCGAATGTTTTCAAATTTAAAAACTTTATGTACACTTATGTGGCGATCCATCATATTTCAATGGTGTTTAAAGTTAAATGTAATATGATCCATCATCATCATCACATAATAATATTCGTCATGATCAGTGTGCCTTTATAGTCGTCACCGACATCATCATCCATGTCATTCTGATTCTCATTGTCATTGTCATCGTCCTTGTCATCATCGTTGGCATCCTCATTGTCATTGTAAAATCACATCAAAGTCATTCTCATCATCTTTGTCGCCATCATCATTATTGTCAATGTCATTTCCATTGTCATCATTGCCTATGTAATAGTATGGAGCCTTCGACATAACCATATGTCCTTGAAGCCATGATTAAGGATTGCATCATTTTCATTATCAAAATCATCATTATTATCATCGTAGTCGTATAATTATCATTATTGTTTTCATATAATCACATTGTCATCTTCTTCATCATTATCATCATCGTCGTCAACTTTATCATATTTTTCATCATCATCATTGGTATATATTCATTGTCATCGTCATCACTATTATCATCATCATGTAATAATATCATTATCATTAATGTCGTTAGGGATAATGTACCTTTTGGATGGTGGTTTAGAGGCCACCAACTTATTGTATTCCACTTGCAAACAACTAGGGTTTTACAAGCATAAATAAGAGAATGAGATAAAGAGAGTATGGATCTTGTTTATGACGCTTGATCCTATCTTTCTTTCTCTTCTCCAATGCTTCTTTTCTTCCAGTCTTCTATACCTGCAACTGAAATTTACCCTTCCTCAAAGTATCTTCTAATGTTATACAAGATGATATATGATATATATTGATTGCATTCAAAACAAATTACAACCTAGATCATTACTCATAACATTAGAAGCATATATCTAGACACCGATGCAAGGAAAAACAATCTTTATTAACATATAACCGGAAACATTACATAGCCTCATGTCTGACAAGCTCCTCTGCAAACCAAGACCCGAGTCCTCTTGCTCCTCTCCTCAATGGAATCCTCCAGCATAACTTTTCCTTCAAAGTTTGTCCCCTTTCCTCATACCCTTCCCCTCCTTTTATACTTGTTGTTGAGGAAGGAATTCGAGGCTTAGGATGGTTGGGGAAGTTGCCAAAATGAGCCCAACCTCCCCAAGTTAATCATCATTTTAATTTTTAACTATTTTTAATGGAATTCATGGGTTCATGTGGAGCATCTCACGAATGACTCGCGACCCACGAGTTTTCTTAAGGAAACACATGAATTTCATTATTAAGGATAATACGAGGGTTTCACATGGTAGACCCGCGAATGGAATGCAGTGATGTGAGTTGATCAAAGGAAATTCGCGAATGTGTTGTGAGTTTAAGAGAAAAAAATGGTTGATGATGGAGTGAACAAGGTGTATTAAGGATCCAAGTCATGTATAGGGTTATGACTACTTCAATCGATAGATGTACTTTTCTGTAACTACATATTTGATGTCATTACTCTGACAGAGAAGTGCCCTTTCATAGTATAACATATGCCCCCTAATGTATGAGATTAAAGGGCAAGAATGGCTGAAATAGATTACAATATTTATTTAGAGGACTCAAAATCAAGGCTGCAGAGAAGTACTTGAAACAGACAACATGAGGTCATTTATACAAAATCATCACTGAGGATGCCATGTTCAATAATGAGGAACACTAAATCCTTTACAAGATACATCATATGATACATGATACATGTCCACGTATGATTTACAAAGGTGGATCATAGCCACATGAGTATAATTATAGATCTTCAATTGCTGGAAAATTTGTCACTAGACATGGCACAATCTTGCGCAATTTAGGTTATATAGGATGTAAACCCAAGGTATTCATCCAAATCCATAGAAACCAGTACGAATCCTATGATGTGAATAGAGTGATTTGAATTCAAACATGGAAGGGTACCATTGGACTATCAGTTAAGAAGTTGTACCGATAACCAATGCAGAGAAGTCCACCAAGATGTGAAGTGGATCCAGAGGTACTAACTTGAAACTCTAGGTTTTCTTCTTGTAGCATGTGCAAATCGGAAACCATGTGTGAAGAGGAAGGCGATGAATCCTTCAACAGGTCACTGAAGTAACTGGTACACTGGATAAGGAGGGTAGACATAGTACAATATCAAAGATGGAAAAGATAGGGATAAATGTCAACAAACAGAGACTAACGATCCTTGAACAATGAGCACAGCACAAAGATGACCCAAGAAAACTTTAAACTTCAAGGAAGACAGCCAGACTAATCTTCAATGTAGGAGACATTGACAGATTCCCCATGTACTTAGGAAAAGTTAACAATGGAGGAGTAATGACTCGGAGTACTAAGTTGAACCGATAGGTAAAAAACTAAGACATGAGTGACGGGAGACTCAAACTAGTGCTTTGCTCAAGGTACTTGTTGCTAGACCACGTATAGAAGAGTGTGTTTCCTTCCTTCCTTTCTTGTTAAGTTTTAACGAGTCCAATAAAGTCAACTCGAGTCTGTCTTTATTTTTTATCAAGGTTGAAGAAAAGAGAGAATATTGCTTGATATAACACTGATTCGTGGATTTTACGAGCCCGAATTAGTAGAGATGTTCATCAGTGTTTTCATGGTTTTGAGAATCTTAAAACTCTAAAGAAGACTCTAGGGGGTGCTTTTTCGTAAAGTTAGTCTCCCAAGTCCTAAAAAGTATAAAACAATGCAAAGGAGAACTCTCTTAGCTTCCGAAGAACTAAGGTATAACTTTTTTTGTAATTAGTCGGCAAGGTTTGAAAAAAGGGGTAAACTATCACGGAACCGACGCTCCTTCAAAAGCAAGCATATAGCCTTAGTCTAACGAGTGTGAAGGAAGGAAAGATCACTCAAAATGTTCCATTTAGTTACGAGAATGGGACAAACAACAGGAAACTCAATGTCTTGTGCGTTTAGCGAGCATGACAATGACACAAAGAACGCTTGGAATCTTTTTCATATTTTAATCCAGAGCACGAAAAAGAAAAAGTGAGCTCGAACATGTTCCTTTTTCGTAAATTTAGTCCTCAAGGACCAAAAAAGAGATAAACCTATACCTGAAGATACTCTTCTAGCCACAGTGGACTAGAGTATTTCTTTTTCATAAGTAATCCATAGGGTTCGGAAAAGGTTTAAACTTATACCGATATGGATGATCCTTCATTTCCTTTAACGAGTCTGAAAGAACAAGTAACTCAACAATCCAGTTAGTTTTAATAAGTTAGACCAGGGCTTGAAGATAACTTCATAGGATGGGAACCTTATGACGAAGGATAGTCTGCAAAGAGAGGGAGTATGAGGCTCAATTTTGCATAAAAACAGATATGAAGGCTCCCGTAACCTAGCAACATGCAACATGGTCACCATATTGACAAGAGGTGTTCTAGCAAGGGTTTCCCATGTTCGAAAGGCTCTAATCCATGGAAGAACAACAATAATTGAAGAAAAATGGAAGTTGCATATCGTAGTCCATGGATAAAAAAGAGATCCTAGGGTTCACAAAGGGATAAGGTATTAATGAAATATGCAAGGAGAACCAGATCCTATGCTATATGTTGGAATAATAGACTCTAGATTCATTTGTCAGCTACAAAACTAGGTAAAAACAACCAATGTTAGTCAAAATAATGAAAAATTGACCAAACTATATCAAAGTGGGTAAAAATATCAAAATTTTACTATAAATAGTTCATTTGGTTTGTTAAAAAGCAACTCATTTGGTTTCTTACCTTGTTATAATGCAAAAAATCCCTCTACTTTAAAAGCTTCATACGAGCCAACCGGTGGACGGATTCACAAACCGCAAGTTGCAGGTAGACCATCATCTCCCAAGCTTTCAATTCATGCCTTTAATTTCAATTTTTTATGCATTTTTAGGCCTTTTGTCAAGGTTGCAAGGGCACCATGTGGGTACCTCGTTGTAAACTCACGAGTTTGAGAAGTATCCGCGGATATGTAACAAGCAACCAGCAAATGGTACGCACTGTTATCACTAGACGTTCGTGTTTTATGCGGATTGGTATATTTAGCTCCCTAATGGCCAAATACTTGGGTTTTGAAGGCATTATGGTTTTAAATGGAGAGAGAGAGCATAAATATTTGGATAGAGCAACATTGGGAGGTCCATCGACCTTAAACGCCTTAAGAAGATGCGGGTTGTTGAAGTTTTTTCCCATCGTAAACATGAGTTCTCAAGTTTGATTATTGGAGTCTTTGGCACACTTATGGGATCCTAAGCAAGATGCATTTGATCTTCAAGGTGAAATGATTGAAATAACCATTGGAGTCTTTGGCACACTTATGGGATCCTAAGCAAGATGCATTTGATCTTCAGGGTGAAATGATTGAAATAACCATTGAATAGATCTATGTTATCACCAACTTATCTCATAAAGGAGCACCATTGATCTTTACGGGCACTAGAAGTGGGGGTAACCTTCAAAGTCTGCAATTTTAATCATCAAATAGCAACAATACAAAATAGCAGAGGTTTCTTGCATCCATCCTCAATAAAGGAGGAAAACCCTGCTTTTATAGCAAAAAAGAAGCTCAAACCCCAAGGGGGCGAATTTGACAATTGTGAGTTGTTTTGGGGGTTGAGAAAATGGTGGGAGGAAGGCCTGAGTGTTGGAATGAAGGGTTGCCACCTATATTGAGGTATCCCACTTGGTTTGGGAAGCCTTTATCTCCTCTAACCACTTCATCCAAGTGGCAAAACCACCCTCCATGAGTGAATTCGCCCCCCTTTGGTGGTTGGAGATGCTCCTCTATGCTCATAAATGTCACAGACAATATCTTCAACAACTTTGACACCTCAGAGACAAGTCCCAAACACGCTGCCTTTGATTTAGGGATTGGATTTTCTCCAATTTTCCCATTTATTTGACCCTTTGAGCCATTTTGGAGAGAAAATCCAAATTAATAATTGAAAATTACTAATTTGACTCTCAAAAATGGGTTTAAGGGTTAAGCTAGGTCCTTGGGTCCAAAAATGAGCATCCCCATGACCAAATTGGATCCCTAGGCCCAGTTTTATGACCTTTTGAAAATTTACAATTACAATACACCTTATCGATGATTTTATTGAAAAACTTAAAATTAAAAAATCCTAGGGGGAACTTATCGAATGTTCACGGAACTCTGGATATAAGACTAGCATGGTATAATACATAGACCCTAGGCTTTAATAACCTTTCTGAGAAAAAAGTTACCAAACCCACCATCCCGACTTTGGAGGATTTTAAGTCAAAAACTTGAAAATTATATGTCGCTTAAAAAACATCATATAATTAACAAGGGAAAAAACACTCAAGGATGATGACCTTGATGACCAATTCTAAGAAGGCCAACCCTTTTACAAAAAAAAAACCTCATGCTATGTCATTTATTACAATTCCCTCGAAAAGGTGTGAACATCCAAAAGAGGCCACAACTAGCCCTGATGAAACCACGAAACTTGCGAGCATTGAGTAAGAACAGTGATTTGTTTCGATCCTTGGTTGCTCACATGAAAAATCCCCTGAGTGCAATTTAATGGATAACAGTGCACATTGTATAAACACAACACCGTGTTGGTTAAAAACAATGGCACTACTGTGCTTAAAACAATAAGGTGCACCATTACAAGCTATGGATGTTTTGAAAAGCATCAATATAATGTTAATTTATGCACCACTATGTTCGTTAAAAACAATGGCACTAGTGTGCTTAAAACAATAAGGTGCACCATTACAAGCTATGGATGTTTTAAAAAGCATCAATATAATGTTAATATATGCACCACTGTGTTGGTTAAAAACAATGGCACTAGTGTGCTTAAAACAATAAGGCGCACCATTACACAACTATGGACGTTTTAAAAAGCATCATTGCTCCAAAAACATATGAGCACAATTTCTTTGAGGCCATTTCTTTGAGGCCATTTTGAGCACAAGTGCTTAAGACCAAAACTAGTGCACCCATTCTTTAAAAAAAAAGCACCAATACACATTTATCTTATATGAGCACCAATGTGCCCATTCTTAAATTTAGATAGCACCAATGTGCCCATTCTTAAATTTAGAGAAGCATCAGTGAGCACATGACCAAAACTAGTGCACCCATGCTTAAAAAAAAGGACAATGTGCTAATTCTAGAATAGAAGCACCGATGCACATTTATCTTATATGAGCACCAATGTGCCCATTCTTAAATTTAGAGATGTAAGCACATATCTTATAGGAGCATTGATGTGTGCTCATTCCTAAAATAAAAGTACATGTGTTCTCGTATGCTTGCCTAACTTTAAAATTCTATTATCCATCTTCGAAAATCTATCATCGATAAAGATATGTTTAACTAACTTTTCTCCTTAAATGAGAGAAAAGACTTGATACAAGAGAGATCTCCTTAAATAAGAGGAAAGGATTGATACAAGAGGGATGCAATGAGCTAGAGATGGAGGCACCCAACCCATCCATCAATTCTTTTTTCTTTTTTCTTTTTTTTGGCCCATAGCAACATGTCATGTATGGTTTTATGAGCTAGAGATGGAGGCACCCAACCCATCCATCAATTTTTTTTTTGCCCATAGCAACATGTCACGTATGGTTTTATGGTTTTACAAATGGAGGCACCCAACCCACCCATCAATTCCTTTTTTTTGCCCATAGCAATATGTCATGTATGGTTTTAGATGTGTTACCAACTATTTTGTACAATAGTTGAACTTCCTATTGAGCCGCCAGTTATCGAGCATGATGAATGTTTATCTCCAGAGTTCAGAAGTTCAGTGTGTTCCAAAGTTGGCCAGTTTTTGGCTGAGCTTTTTATTTTTGTAAGATACATGTTCATACCCCCTTGAGGAAAATGTAAAAAATGACCTAGCATTTAAATTTTTATAAAAAGCTCGGCTTCCCGGACTTGGGCATCAAGCCGACTAGCACAGAGTGTTTTTTCCCTTGGTTATTATTGGTTGCTGAATAAACGACCAATAATTTCTGAGTTTTTCACTCGCTCCTCCAAAGCTGGGGTAGTTGTCTTGGTGTTTCGGCCTTAGGAGGTTATTAGAGCCTTCGTGTCAGTGTTTTTTGTCATGCTAAGAACATGTACTAGGTCCCCCTGAAGTTTCATTGGATTCCGTGAAAAATAATTTTTTTCCGTTTTTTAAGCCATTTTTTAATGGTTTAAATGAAAAAATTCAAAATATAATAAAAGAATGATCCGGAGTCCGTTTTCGGCATGGTTGGGCTCATTTTCAAGCCCGGAGCAGCATCATTACCCCAGGGGCCACTTTCACTAAGTTTCAGCCGGCCAAAGCATCCCGAAAGACATCATTCAGCTAATTGAGCACCAGAGCAGCATTTAAATGCTAAAAGTGGACAGAATGCACCTTGGTCAAAAATAATTAAAAAGTCAAAATCATTATTTTAGTAATGATAAAGTGATTTGGCATGGGTCCCCATGGTTAAACGACTTCACTAGGAAGAGAGGTGACATGGCAAGCATTAGATTTTGGTTTAAAATCAAAGTTTGAATTATTCCATAAAGAGTATGACGTGAGGGTAAGTGGGTCTCACGTTAGCATATGTGGTGAGTGGTATTAGGAGTGGGCTCCCCATCCACACTCATAAATTAAACCATAGCTCACGTGGTTTTAGACAAATACCATACGAATTGTAATGAAGTGGTGATAACGTGGGTTAGAGCTTGCGCTATTGGAAAAAAAAAGACCACGCTGCTAAGGAGGTTGCGCTAGGATTAATGGACCCCTCTCCACGTAAAGACTAAGACTATGATTTAAACCATAGCATATAATATGCTTTCCCATGCCTGCGAGTTAATGCAAAGAGCATTACGTGGGGTTTTGGAGCTCGCGCGTGAATGGTTGAGTGCATTATGGTGACGTCAACCCAAATCAAAGCTCATGTCAATCGCTGATTGGAGCTTGCGCTGTTTGGTGGGCTCTTCTCTCTAATCTATGACCATCACATGGCTCGGCTCTCCTCCGAACCTTAGTTTGTTGTCACTTCAACCAAACCGTAACTCCTTCAAAGTTCACGCATACATCTATGTGGGTTCACGTGGATACACTTGGCCAGTTCTGATTTGAGGGGTCATGTTTCCAAGAAGGGATGGAGGGCGCTTTGCCAAAGTTGAGGCCACCTCCCCATCCTTGTTAATTGCAGCTCAAGTCTACTGGAGGTAGTCACGATCCAGAGTTGGTTTTGATTGGATCTTGATTGAGAAGTCGATTTGCTATTTGGCTCTCTTCATGTGCTGCCAGTTTTGTTTTAGGTTTTAGGATGTTAGCTTTTGTATAAATAGAGAGGCTTGGCTCCTCTCTTCTTCATGGAGATTTTGGGCATGAACACTCTGCCAAAATTATTGTAATATTTGCTTGAAGTTGGAATAAAGTTGTGACTTTGGAGGTCCATGCATGAGTTATTGGAGTTGTGGATTCACATTGTCTTTGGTGATATCTCTCTCACCTCGCCTTTTCAATTATTAAATCATTCTTTAATATATACTCTAGAAGGGCTAACAATCTAGTTTATGAGTATCTTGTTTGGATTTGATATTGTTTGTAAGGGTTTTATAGGGATCATTAGGGGTGAAGAACAAGCTTGAGATCAAGCTCTTCTTCATAAACCAGTGGTTTTTTCCATCCAACTCCTTCATTTTGCAGGTCTTTCTAAGCACCTCCCAATCCAAGAAAGAGACATAACAGTCAGAGCTTCTCCTTCCCTCCATCAACAAAGTTTCAAAAACACATTTGGTTACCTGGATCTACAAACTTTCATCTTCTAGTTCTCTTGTTTGCTCCTTGATTTTCTCGATTTCTTGCTTGCTAGCCTCTTTTTTCTTGCCTTGTTTTGCTTGTCTTCCTCTTCTCTGTTCGCTGCCCCATTTTCACTATTTTTTGCACTTCTTTGGCCATCTAGTTCGCTGCCCTATTCTTCCCTTCTCTTGTTTTCAGTTTCATGTTTATCTTCCTCCCTTTCTCCCCTCCTTTCTCTTTTGTTTCAACCTTCTTTTGCCTCGTCCTTTTTGCTCTTTTATCTTCTTCTTTTACCCTTTTTGCAAGTTTGAAAAAAGAGTTTTTTAATAAAAAGTAAATCACTCTCATTTTTACATAAAGTTCGATAATAAAAGTTTCATGCTTTATTTCAAAAGTCCTTTCAAAGGTTGAATTCCTAAAGACAAGTTGTAAAATCTTAATAAAAATATCTTTGTTTGAGTGGGGTTTTTAAGTCCCCACTCTCATCCTCCCCTATTTGGGGAGGTTTGTGTTGTTTTCATCTTCTTATATGCTTAGATTAGATGTACTTTTGCTTATGATACTTGCATCATTTTTCTTAGAATATTAATTGTTAGATTAGCACATTTGATTCATTGAATAAGTTGATTACTTCATCTTTTAAGTTTGTATCTTTCATAAGTAAATCAACTGCTTAAAGTAGAAATATCTTGAATCTCACCATAAGGTGGATCAAGAGTGCTCTCTGTCGGAGAGTTTAATTAACCATTTTCACTTTACTTTCGTGCATCATATTGTTTAATCAAGTTAATCAATAAGTAAGACTCTTGAACTTGCAAAAACACAAGTCAAGAGCACTCTCTATCGGAGAGCATCATTAGTCTTGCATATCCTTGTATTAGGCATCTAGATTAAATAAGACTCTTGAACCTTTGTCATAAGACAATGTCAAGAACGCTCTCTGTCGGAGAGTTTAATTAATTGACTCAATAAAATCTTTCAACTCACACTCCCTTTAATTAATTTACTTCGTTGATCTCCTTCACCTAGTATGCTCTGCCGACTTTCGAGTTGGGTTCGTACTCAGAACGGTGAATGGACTTGCTAAGACCGCAATAACAACATAATTAAAACTTTTTACCCCATAACCAACGCACCGGCGTTGTCTCAATAAAATACTCAGGTAGTGGGCAAATTCCAAGTGTGGGCGCCGGGCAACCCAATCTGAACACAATTGGTTAAGTTATTGAACACCTAGCTTGTGATTCTAGACAGGTCTGTCATGTCTTCGAACGGAGCCACTAAAGGGATTTCAGGTTAGGATTTCCAGACACCTTAAACAAGATCACCATTAAAATCCTTAAAACTTACCAAGAACACTCGCACAACCTAAGTAATTCACACCTCTCCCACTTTCCTAAGTGAGGAGACAGCTTTCAATTGATTTCTGCTGCTGGTATGCAATCGACGGAAAACAAGATGAAGGCACCCAACCCATCCACAAGTCTTCTTGCCCATAGCAATTTGTCATGTATGGTTTTAACTTCTTGATGATCCATCTCTCTTTGAAACCCAAGAGCTCTTAACTTATGCAATAGGTGGGTTTCCCATGATACCATCATTCCATGTACTTATCAACCTATCATTCCCATGAATCCAAGTTAGATTGGATTGGAATTAAGGCATGCAGTAGGTGGGTTTCCCATGATACCATCATTCCATGTACTTATCAACCTATCATTCCCATGAATCCAAGTTAGAATGGATTGGAAGTAAGGAATCACTGCTTTTCATAGCTTCCAAATTAGTGATCCTCCTGTATGGTTTTAACTTATCATAGCTTCCAAATTAGTGATCCTACTTGTATGGTTCTAACTTCTTGATTATGCATCTTCTCTTTGAAACCTAAGAGCTCTTATGTTTTGCAATAGGTGGGTTTCCCGTGATACCATCATTCCATGTACTTATCACCCTTTCATTCCCATGAATCCAAGTTAGATTGGATTGGAATTAAGGAATCACTGCTTTTCATAGCTTCCAAATTAGTGATCCTACCCTTCCATTTTCTATGGGGCAATCCAATAATCATTTCCACACCCGAAAATATTTAGAGTGATACCATCACTCCATGTACTTATCAACTTATCATTCCCATGAATCCAAGTTAGACTGGGTTTGAATTAAGGAATCATTGCTTTTCATAGCTTCCAAATGAGTGATCCTACCCTTCCATTTTCTATGGGGCAAACCAAGAATCATTTCCACACGCATGAAAATATTTCAAGTAAAACTTGTGAAAATATTTCGAGGAAAACTTGTTTCCACTAGTCAATTTTTCTTGTCATCAAACGTATTATTTTCCCCACTTCCATAGAAATTTGCAAATTTCTTTCACAATTTGCCCCATAACTCCATTTCTTCTTAGCATAGCCAAGCATTGATATATAGAAAGCGTTGATAGGATTAATTTTATGACGACTATTCTACCTACATAATTCAACCATTGAGATCCCCATTATTTCAATTTATTTTTTATTTTTCCATTCATGCAAGGAAATTCTAAAATTCTGGATGTGATTTGAAGATATCAGTCACTTGTGTTCCAACCATGAAATATTTCGAGTAAAACTTGAATTAAGCAGGTACATGAGGTAACTGGTTAAGTTATTCGTGAAGGCCAGGTACGGGTCTTGATTCGGTATTACCTAGTGAGTGGAAGAAGGAAGCCGATCTCACTCCGCAGGTATTTATTTGGATCTTCCTGATTAAGTAAGAAGCTATCCGGATATAGTCTTACAGTCTTGTCTCGGATCTCCCTTATAACATAAATAAGAGGCTAACCGATCTCAGTCTGCCGGTCATCATTCAGAATGTGAAGCCCACCCAACTACAGATAATAATTGGGCAGTTAACAAGCTTACCCCGCTGTATAGCCATTTACCTAGATAAAGGCTCTATGCATGTCCTCTTCAAATAGCTGTAATCAGAGCTCTCTTCCCCAGCATTTACCCTTGTTAGCTGCTCCAGAGCTGCACCACTTAATAGCTGTAATAAGGGCTCTCTCCCCAGCGTCTCCCATCGATAGCTACTCCAGAGCTGCACCAACTAATAGTAGTAATTAGGGTATCTTTCACGCTTCTTTCCCCCAGATGCCTGCTATTTCACTTCCTCAATTTCACTTGTGTTCCAACCATATAATATTTCGAGTAAAACTTGTTTCCACTGGTCAATTTTTCTTGTCATCAAAGAAGATTCTACTTTGGCTCCCACATTCCACTTTATTATACTTTGGCTCCCACATTCTACTTTATTAGATGGAACTCACTTGTATTACTTTCCCCACTTCCATAGAAATTTGCAAATGTCTTTCACAATTTGCCCCATAACTCCATTTGTTCTTAGCATAGCCAAGCATTGATATATAGAAAGCGTTGATAAGATTAATTTTATGACAGACTATTCTACCTACATAATTCAACCATTGAGATCCCCATTATTGCAATTTATTTTTTATTTTTGCATTCATGCAAGGAAATTCTAAAATTCTGGATGTGATTTGAAGATATCAGTCACTTGTGTTCCAACCATAAATGTGGCTTTTACAATTGTTAACCCCCCCCATAACCATTTAGAGACTAACCCATAACTAGTTTAAACCATTCAACTATATAATGGTGAATTATTTTCCTATAAGGAGTGTATCATGTACAAATTGAAAGTGATTAATTCCCATAAGGAGGGTATCATGTACAAATTGAAAGTGATTGATTCTTCTAACCCATTTAGAGACTAACCCATAACTAGTTTAAAGTTTAAACCATCAACTATATGATGGTGAATTATTTTCCTACGAGTGTATCATGTACAAAGTGAGTGATTAATTCACATAAAGAAGGTATCACGTACAAATTGAAAGTGATTGATTCTTCTAACCTGTGAATGCTTCTCCCATAAGGAGGGTATCACGTACAAATTGAAAGTGACTGATTCATTTAACTCGACAAGCAAAAGTGATTCCTTGAAGAGAATGTTTCAGAGTCTTCTACTCATTGAATCCACCATTATTGTGTATAGAAGAGGAGAAAGTGGGCATCCCTACCTAAAGCCCGGAGTCTTCCATTTACAAGAGGGGCAATCTAGTGAGATCCAATACAAGCTTTCAACCAAAGGAAAAAACAATTCATCAAATCCAAAATCATGATGAAACACAAAGAGAAATGAGTGTCTTACCCAATCAAAGGCATTAGCCATACGAATTTTGATTATAATCCCCTCCTTTTTATTTGTTATGTTAGAACGAATTGCCTCCAATACCCACCTTGGTTGTCAGCAATAAGTTAGAAAACAATCCTTTTATAATGTTTGCCACTATTTTAGTAAAAAAAATTATGAAGAATTACACAAACCTCGGTTGTCAGCGATAAGTTACAAAACAAACATTTTAGCCTATTTGCCACTATTTAAGTAAAAAAAAAATTATGAAGAAATACACAACGACAGGATGGAATCTTAAAAAGAAGAAGGGTTAACTTCTTTTGGGAATAAAAGCTAAGGAGGAGTTGGGGCATCCCCTAACTTATGTTTTTTATGAAATTAGATCGTAATATGTGAATGGAGAATTCATTTAGACCCACAGCTTTGTCGAGTGCAAGATCGAGATGATTTATTTAATTTCAGATTGCTCTCTTTCTTTCTATAGTTCTACGTTTTTCTTCCTCGGTGATCAACGTTGGAATATCGCTTAGCATTTCCATGAAAGAATCTGCATCAACCTCTTCTCCCTCATAACATAAGGCCTCAAAATGGGATCATGCAACCTCTTTAACTATGGGGAATTTATTCAAACTTAACCCAACTTGAAGGGTTCTCTCTTTGATTATGTTTTTTCAAAGTCTGGCTTTGGTATACTTGTGAAAGAAAGATGTGATTTTATCTCCTTAATGCAACCAAAGGATTCTAGAGCTTAAATGCCACATTTTCTCCTCCTCCCTGTTAAATTTAAGTATTCTAGGACAGATTTTTTTATTCCATCGCAATTTGCCTTGTGATCGCCTCTTCCGCTTTGGTTTGGAGTGATCCAAGCTGATGCGGAGTTGTTCTTTATTGGGCTAACAAAATATATGAAGTTTTTCCCCCACTCCTTCAAGGCTAACTTGACATCTCTTATCAAACAAGTTCATTTTCTAATCTTATCAAATCTCTTAGAGATTCTTCCTTGAACCTGTTGCCCAGACTTCTACAATTCCAGTTTAAAGTTAGGGGTTTTGTGTTGCCACCTGCCTGGCTTCTTTGGCTATTTGATGGCCATTGTGATCCTGGTATTTTGAGCAAATGGAGTTTTTCTTTTCTGCCTAAAGAAATTTCATAGGTGCTTTAAATATCCAAACTATTTCCTTTATCTGTCCTTTCTTCCCTTTTTTCCTTCAATGGCTTTCTTTTAACTTTTTCTTAAGGAGGCATTCTTCATCTAGCTCTTCCTCTTCAAGTTGTTGTTGAGATTTTTTCCTTTTTAACACTCCACTGTGTTGCATGTGGATTTCTTCAATTGCATGGATGAATTCATCTTGCCTATCAATGAAAGACCAACTCTTCTTCAAGAGTTATGAGTGTATTCAATTGAGATTCAAAGACCAACTCTTCTTCAAGAGTTATGAGGGTATTCAATTGAGATTCTGAGAATACGGGTTTCTAAAAAGACCAACGGGTAATGAATGGAATAATGAAAATAGTTGCTTTCTGTAAGTAAAATCTACAACCATTGTACTTGCTTCAGGATAAGATAATAGTTCAAATCAAATTGTTAAAAGGATCAACTTATAGGGTTGAGTGCTTTCTGTAAGTAGAATCTACAACCATTGTACTTGCTTCAGGATAAGATAATAGTTCAAATCAATTTGTCAAAAGGATCAACTTATAGGGTTGAGTAACGAGGCTGTATGAGACCATGCACTTGGTAGTTGTGGGAGCTACCTATTGGACTGGTAGAGCTTCCTAAAAAGAGTTCAATAGTCATGTTTTAGGGCATTGGTAGGGCTTGTTGGCATCCTCTAGAGGGGTTTGAAACAGTTTTTTTTTCCACCATATGTCAGTATTCCTCATTATCCGTTGCTACTTGAGCTTGAGGCCAAATCTTGTTACAATCGGCAACAAAATATCCATATTCATGATTCATGATAATTATTTGCACTTGATCGACATTTGTTTCGTACTCTAATTTTTACATATGCTTCCAATTATCGAAGGTGAGAATGATGGCTTATGGAAAAGAAAAGCACACAAATCCTTGCACAAGCAAAACGCCCTATTTGTTTCGTACTCTAATTTTTGTGTATGCTTCCAAATTATCGAAGGTGAGAAGGATGGCTTATGGAAAAGCACACAAATCCTTGCACAAGCAAAAAGCCCTACTTTTAGTTATGACTTGTTTATGTATTTCCCCAAAGTATTGCCCATAGTCCGTAAAGAGTCTTCATTCTAATAATGGAAAGGTAGATGAGGCAAACAAACCTAGACCACGACTGCAAAGAGTATGTTAAGGTTTGGATCAATTTAGGGGTGAGGCACATCCCTCTACTACCAAAAAGATAAGGCACTCCAATGGACAACACAACCCCAGATTGCAAAGGATGTGGTTTAAACAGTTGTGCACATTGCATACAAGCTTAAAAGTCAAGCTAGAATGAAAAGTGTCGATGTCAACAGTCAAAGCTTACTCTTCCCCCTTTATTCGAAGTTATGGAAACACATTTGGAACAATGATGGATTAAAATCAATACATTCTGTTGGATTATGGCTCATAATAGACTAATAACTGCTGAGAAACTAGGGCCATCAAAGTTGTGCTCTCAACAAATCTGGAGAGAGTCACAGACATATGCTTTGAATGCCCATATAAAATACCGGTTTGACATATTCTTTGAATGCCTGTATAAAATACAGGTTTGGATGTTTTCTTTTAAAGAAATTGAACACAAACGTATCCCTCTTATTTCTTGGAAAGATATATTTACTAATTGGTACAAAAAATACAAAGGGGCCTTCTTAAACAAGCTAGTTCTCAATAGAGGTTGGCCAGCCATGCCAAAATTCAATTGTTGGAAGGTGTGGCTAGTTAGAAACAAGTCCATATTCCAAAAAGAGAGCGCCACACCCAGTCTTATTGCTACCAAATATCAAAATCTCTTACTTGAAGCAATAATGGTAAAAGGAGTGAAAGGTCATAATGCATCACTTTTGCAGCAAGAAGAAAGAGATTGGCTCAAAGACGTTTCGATAGGGAAGGTACCCATCCCAAATGCAATCTTGAAGCCCAATCAAAGACAAAATTGGTAGATCGGAATGAAAGAAGAAGAATAGAAGAATTGAAAGAATGACAACTCTCTCAAAAAAAAATTAAATTTTCTTTGATGAAGCTATCAAGGGAAATGCATGGGGTGGTAGACGCAGGGGAAATTGTCTTTGATCTCAAAGAAAATCAAGAAACAACCTTTGAATAGGGTTTGGAATAAAAAAAACAATCAAGCAGAGACATCAGGACTCTTCCAAATACTGAAAATTCTTGACTCTTCCAATCAGTAATCTTATTGTCCTAAGTGACTCAATTATACTCAAGGCTTGTGAGCAATCAATCGTAATCAAAATCGTCATCGAATGGTACCTTTACATACTCCAAAATTAATGAGGAGCAATCATGAAGTTTAAAGCAAATGGGATTATGTGTTGGTTAGTCGTTGGTTGTCTAAGGAAGGACTCCGACACCCTGGATGTAGGTTTGCAAGTGAATTCTCTTGCAGTGACATCTAGGCTTCTAATTCCAATAAGTTTCAGAACCTCTGCATGGAAATCCAATGACTTTCATAACCTCTGGGTGCCCCTCACTGGATTGGTACAAGTGTTAGGTGCCTCTCACTAGGTTGGTACAGGTCTCTGGTTGGAATGGAATTTCCCTTCTCTCAACACTCATACATCTCGACTTACGATGTTAATTGAATTTTCTTCATTATGCAAGTGACCTTGCCACCTTTGAAACATGGAGGGCATGAAAAATCGCAAAATTCTCAAAGACCCTGCCACCTACTTTTGAAACATTGACATGCAAACTCGCATAATCTCAATTTGATCATACTTAAAGCCATGGAATGGGGAAGAAAGAAGCCCTTTTTAACCCTTAAAACTCCCTCCTCCAACCAAGACCCCACATTGGCTAATCATTGAATCAATCACCCTTGCTATTGATTGAGCTCTCACAGAGCATTGTCATAGGTTAAAATATACTTTGAAAGTCTCGCAATTGTTTACTCATTGTCCAATAACACTACATTAAATACTCGTGCTCATACTTAAAAACCATGGAATGGGGAAGAAAGAAGCCCTTTTTAACCCTTAAAACTCCCTCCTCGAACCGAGACCCCACATTGGTTAATCAATCACCCTTGCTATTGATTGAGCTCTCACAAAGCATGGTAATACGTTAAAATATACTTTGAAAGTCTCACAATTGTTTACTCATGGTCCAATAACACTACATTAAATACTCGTGCATCCTCTACCAACTACTACGCCACACTAACATAAGATTTAATCTCCTTGTTTTACTTCCACTTTGGATTAAGTGTTTTAGGAAAGTACAAATTTATTGGAGGGAGAGCAACATTACGATCTATAACGCTTCAACAACAAGCATTCCCATGGTTTTCTATGAATTCATATTAATACAGTTTGGCACCCCGTCAATAAACTTCGAAGTCTCACAGTGTGAACCTATATTAATACTCTTTAGCACTTCGTCAATAAACTTTGAAGTCTTCCAATTAATAACTTCTGCCTTATTCAAAGGCCAAAGATAAGGAAGTAGGTTCTCTTGGTTTCTCTGTCATGCAATCCTTCCTATGTTCATAGTACAATACTATTTAAACAGAATTGTTTGTTCATCTGGAACAAAGTAAATAGACGCTAAAAATTTCCAAAAAGACAATAATTGGATGATCCGCATTATTTCTCCAGTCAAATAAATAAGTAGCATGACTACATTCCACAACTTCCAAATACAATTTATAGATATTACAAAACATCAATAGTTTAAAAGCCGCCCATATTGAAAAATAATATATTTTGGAAAACAAACCATTTTTACATATTTCCTACCATCAAGTATTTTCCCATCTTTAAAAACTCTCTAATGTTGCATGAGAAACTCTCTGAAGTTAAGACTCTAATGTTGCATGAGAACTCTCTGAAGTTGCGTGAGAGAACGGGCTCATCACAAAAGAAACAAAAAGAAATGGTCTAATCATTCTAGAAAACCTTCCAAGAGACGAAGTATATACTAAAAACCACAAGCGACCAAGCATATAAAAAAAAAAATATCCGGTGCAGATATGTTGTACACGTCATATATCAAAGAAACATAGATTGACAAAATAAAAATATTCTTAAAACAAAGACAATGAAAAAATGCATATCCACTGCAAGTCATATATCCAAGAAATATAGATTGACAAGATGAAAATATTCCTAAAACAAGTAGTTATAATGAAAAAAGGTGATATACAGACTACATATAAAAGCAAAACCAGATTGTAAAAAGCAGCATAAAATCCTTAACATAGCCTGTACAGATGTTATATAGGCAGAACTTCATCAAATACAAACTTTGACTAAAGTAGAGATAAAGAAGAGCCTGCATCCCATCACACTTGAAATAGATCTCGAGCACCCCTTCCTCAAAATTTTAAATAGGAAGATCTTCCTCAAATAAGAACATCAAATAACGAATGATCAAGGAGAGCCTCCATCACCGGTGGAAGAAATGCCAAGCACTCTCCCCGCCTAATTTAATTGCACTAAAAGAAACAAGAAATCCACAAGATCTCTGCAACAAAACGTTGTCTTATTACAGAAAAAGGGACAATTGAGAGATGATGCCTCAATCTAATTATGCCTAACATAAGAAGATTGAAAGACAGAACTAAAAACAGCCATTTAAGATGTCATGTATGGAAACCCATTTAAGCAAAACTATTATCATCTAAGCGGAATATCAAGTCCTCAGCTCTCATAGTTTAGCTTTCATCGGTGGCATCAAGGTAAGTGCTTCAATGGAAGCCCCAGCATTAATTTAATATGTATGCCCAGAGCTGAATTAGTTTAAATTTGATGTCCACAAGTCATCATCAAATCCTCGGCTCTAATGACTGCTATAATGACTTAGACTTCATGGTGGCATCAAAGAAAGCGCCTTCAGTGTAAGCTGATGAGAATATCAGGTCTTCAGCTCTCATAGTTCATTAATGAAAGAAATTAATGGCCGCCACTGTGAATGAATGTAGCAAGACAGACTACCCCAACATTACTCAGAGTAATCAATTCCATTCACACACCAACACGCCACCACTGGCGCCCGTTTAAAGCAGAGAAGCCTCAAGAATTGTAGTTTGGATGAATACTAAATTCGTTTTTATGTTTATGGTAATTGAGTGGTTATTTTGGGGCAAGCAGTTGTCGGAAGGATATATATAGTTATGTAGTATAAAGGCACCCAATAATGTGCTCTAGTATATGGTTGGGTGTGTCATCCATTCAAGGTGGACTCCATAGCTGAGGTTCATCCAGACGCATACTGAAATCGATCCGAGGAACCTGACTCAATATGTCAGATGCTTTGGGAAATAATGAGCTTCACCCTTTCACCCTTTCGTTCCCTTCCCTTACTATTAACTATATTTTCAACTATGGAGTGGACATGACATACCTATATTATGCTTATTGCGGAACCTAGTGGCCTCTCTTTAAGGCATCCTTGTGCACTAACTCGTGAGGAGGAGGAGCACGACATCTGCATTATGATGAGGCCATGTTGCCCATGTTATTTTGATGGGTAATCCGCATCTCGGATCGTGGACGACAAAGATCTTCAGCACGATATGTAGGCATGCCGCATAAAGAAAGCATGCCAAACCTGCCCAACCCAAAATGGAACTTCATCCAAGTCATAACCCTTCCAGAAGATCTCGTAGTTCCACTGCTATGTATTATAATTTATTACTATTAGTAGGCACCAGGTTGTGGAACCAGAAGAGAATTACTAATCGTGTCTTGTGTCTAACTCTTGCACCAGCTTTTCACCATGTTCAAGGTAAAAGAAGGAGTTATGGAATCTTGATTATGATTTTCCTACTAATTTAAATCCAATTCGTCTTGTTCTTGTGATTTCAATTCAAGTAGTCATGTCAATCTTGAGATATTTCTTCATGGGGATGGGAATCAAATCTAAATTCAGTTGATGACCTACCTTCTCTCACCCTCACCGTGTTCACCACACAAACCGAAATGCAATTTGTAGGCAAAGCAACACAACATTAAGTTTTAGAAGGAAAATATAAACCGATATAAATCTCTCATCTGCTTGCTTGTTGTCACAACGAGCAAAGAGGTCGAACAATATGTTAAGTGAAGTGGTCAAGACTCGGACTATAGTGTGATGTGTACTAGTTTTGACATGAATAACACATAGAAAGAATACACTAGCACAGCCACAAGTAAAGAGACCAGGGCATGTCGATAGGCACAGCCAACCACCACTTAGTTTTGTGAAGATAGCTAGCTATTAAACAAAGGCTGAATATATAATTCTCTATCCATTATTCATACCAGATTGTTAGAGTTAATATAAGCACAAAACAAATACAATTTAGTAAACAAAAACAAAACAAAAAACTGATATAAAAAACAAAAAGATAGTGTTACCTGTTTCTTTAACCACTCTTTAAAGAAGCTTATTTAAATCTTAATCAAAATGCATTTAAGCATAACAAGATACGACGACCATGAAATGAATCCATGCTGTACACTTGGATTAATCTTGTTGATCCGCAGCTTATTTAAATCTTAATCAAAATGCATTTAAGCATAACAAGATACGACGACCATGAAATGAATCCGTGCTGTACACTTGGATTAATCTTGTTGATCCGCTCAAGCAAGTCCAAAATCTGAGATAATATCTAAATGCCTATGGGAATAATAATGGAGTAGTGTATTTGTTAGAAGTTTTAGACTTTTTGGCAAATTTTTAATCGAAATCCAGTTAATTTTTTTTCCCAATATCTGAATTTTGAAGTGTTCAAATCATTTTTTTAATACATAAATAGTTTCAGCATCATCAAATACCCAAAGGGCACCAAGATTATGCAAGTTTAACAATTATCATATGTTTTTTCAAGAAGTAATCTAAAATTTCTACACTATTATGTGAAAAACAAGCCAGAAAAAGAAGCAGGAAAAAGTGGAAAATGTCTAACATTTAGACTACTACATAAATAAGTGTACAAGTGTCAAATGCATGCACCCATCCGCTAGTTGTACAGATGGGTGCATGCATTAATACACATGGTCGGGAAATGTGCAGCATATGGTGGAGAGTAATATGTTGCTAATGTGCAGTGTAATGGTGGGAAATGTGCAACGTAATAGTGGAGAGTAATATGTGCTTTGTTGGTTGGTTTCTTTTTACCTAAAGACACAATGGGGGACGTGGTGGATAGCAGCTCTCCATGCAACCTTTAAAAATTCTTACTATGCCGGTGAAACAAATCCTCCCTAGCCTACCCTAGCATCGTCACCAACGACACACTTCAATGATCACGCTCAGGCACATAGTATGTCAACTACCACGCAGCCTTCCAAAAGTAATGGCTGGCCATTCTATGCCTGAGTCCGTATACGAGAGAGTGGCATAACGATGAAGTACTAACTATTATTACCAGCTCTATTATGTCTAGGGTTGGAATTACATGGGAAAAAATGCTAGTCATGGGCCATTTTCCCCTCAAATACACTCTCTATATTTAAGGGCCATTTTGCCCACCAAATAAGCTCTGTATTTTAAACTTCCCATCAGAAAACCATACGAAATAGTAAAATCATTTGTATATAGTGTGGAATCCATAAAAAATGAGCACACGTTCTTCATTTTCTTCTTTTGTTCCATTGCCTTTATTGGTTGGTTGTTTTTCACCTACAGACTAGAAGAACGAAGGAAGACCAATTGGTTGGTTGTTTTTTACCTACAGACTAATAAGAGGGACAAAAAAGGCGAGTGAATAAAGCAATCATTCACTTTGATTATAGATGCTTCACTGTGGATAGACATTGTAGAAAGGCTTCTGAATAATCACTGTGTTGTATTTTATGTACCAAAATAAATTGGTACATAAACTCCAATCATCCACTTCGTGAAAAAAAGGCGAGTGAATAAAGCAATCATTCACTTTGATTATAGATGCTTCACTGTGGATAGACATCGTAGAAAGGCTTCTGGATAATCACTGTGTTGTATTTTATGTACCAAAATAAATTGGTACATAAACTCCAATCATTCACTTCGTTTCCTGGCACCATGGCATAAGCTACTTGGTCCACAGAAAACTTTGATCTGCGTCCAATTTGGCCTTGCAAGGTCCAGAGAAATTGCAAGTGGGATGAACAAAATAGAGAAGAAGAATGGGCAATGGAGTCCTTGTATACCAGAACTGAGGTAAATAATCTATAATCTATGTTAACTTTGTTAAAACTCATTTTCATATAATTCAGTTGGAAACCACCTTTTAGCTCTGGATGTAAAGAATGTAGATGTATGTAATTCAAGTTAAACAAAATATCGCACTTTTTTTTCAAGTTAACCAATTTTAGTTTACAAGATTATTGTTTTTAGGGATCTTTGTTCAATGGTATTATAGGGCATCTTGCAGGATAACGAAAAGAAAAACTAAGCAAAAGCCAAAAAATATTAAAATTCCTACTAAAATATTATAAAAATTACAATTAAGCATAAACAAAAATATTAAAATTCCTACTGAAATATTATAAACATAAAATCATAACTAAACTAAAAAGATATTGAACATAAAACTCGATAGATATGAGCGTGAAGAGTGACCTAAAAAAACACCACAGAATTATTGAAACCCAAAAATTTTGAAAACGAAATTAACCACAAGTAATGTGACCTATTCTGTTTGAATGGTTTTTAAGATTGGGAGCCACACCCTACTAAACTTAGGGCTTAGCTGATGTTCACAATTTTGTGGCCTTTTTAATCTCTTTGAGAAATGATTGCGCTGACCAAATCTTTTTTCAATCAATGAATAATACATATGAAATACAACTTGTTGGATTCCAGTTTTGGTGAGTTTTTTTTTCAGAAAATTTTACTTGTACTTAATACTTTTTTTTTTAAATTTTCATTTTAATAATCATAATCTCACATAATAAAATTTAACAATCAAAATTTCCATTAATCAAATAAAATTATTATTATGAAGAATCTATGAATAATCTCTATCTAATATGGAAAAAATTAAAAAACAAATATTAAATTTCTCTACTTAATAACTTATTCATTTAATATTAAATAATCTTTATAAGTTTATATATATATATATATGAGAAACACTTAAGGTAAAACACAATTAAGAAATTAAATTTGTTTGTTTCCTCCATACATTGATTTTGGAGCTCTTTTAAATATGAAGAGTCAAGAAGTACTATATTATTTCAGAAAATAAACCAGAATTGCGCTAGGATAACCAAATTCGAAACACCATTAAGTCAGCTTGCAAAAAAGGTGTGCGATTTTTGAAAATATGACCAAACTGACATTTGTCACAGGTCGAGAGAATTGAAGCCCAAACCACAGTGTGCCAACTGTTGAAATTAGTTAACAACAATTCCTCTAACGGTTACAGACCGGTTACAATTTTTCTGTTAGCATTCAGTTATGTATGAAATGCTATAAATTCATGTGTGCCCATTGTGGCTGGAACGAATGATGAGAGAGAGCAGCGAGGACTGAGGAAACCTGACTGTAATTTCCTGTCTTGAAGAATAAGAGAACCGATACCTTGCTCCGTGGATGTTTCCCTCAAATAGAGGGTTTTACCACGTAATCACTGTGTCTAAACATTTTCTGTGTTTTGCTTCTGTTATTGTGTTTATTACTATTCGGTTCATTTGATTTCGCTGTGCATAATTCATAATTCCGCTGTATAATTAATTCGTGCTTGAAAGGAAACTCCAATAAATGGTATCAGAGCGAAGTTGGAGGGAGGTCACGAAGGGCGAGTTATTCAGAAAAACAAATCCATGGCAGGGGCAAATTCGGAGTGACGGCAGTATATCTGCAGAGGAAAAACAGTGACTTGCAGAGATGGCGAAGACACAGAGTTCGAAATTCGAGATCGAGAA
>LPNX011022210.1:364601-377593 GCA_001517045.1 Pseudotsuga menziesii
TACAAGAATTTTTATTTTTATTTTTTTAAAGTTTGTTGCGTAGGATGATGAACTATTTTAAAACATAGTTCCATTAACTGACAAGCACACAAATTACTTGTCAGGTGAGTTGTTCACAATAAAGTAGACCTGTGAATTTTATTTTTTATTTTTTTAAAGTTTGTTGCGTAGGATGACGGACTATTTTAAAACATAGTTCCATTAACTGATAGGCACACGAGTTACTTGTCGAAACATGCAATTGACCAAAGCCACGTTTAATCCATGCACAATCTGAACTTCGAGAGGCCAAAAGTAAGGGATAACTCCGAGAAGAGGAATAATCTCTATGAGAAACTTCTTTCGTTCCAAACATTGCTCCCTATTAGCGTGCATAGTTATGGCCTTCTGTACAATTTTGTCGTTATCTTGGGCACCAGAAACCATCAACCAGCCCTCGCGCCTAGCTTCATCGACTTCTATTTTAAAACATAGTTTCCATTAACTGACAGGCAAACGAATTACGTGTCGAAACATGCAATTGACCAAAGCCACATTCAATCCATGCAAAACCACATGGACAACGTCCTCTGTGAACTGGGAGATGGACCACGTCGGCAGAGAACTGGGAGATGGACCACGTCGAGCTCTGCCGGTAGAGTACTCTCGTTTACGGTCATATATCCTCCTCTCTTTGGAGAAGATGCCTTAATCAATACAGGCTTGCTCAACATAATGATTGAAGCTGTGCAAAATTAACCAACGTTCAAGATATAGGTTAAATTTGTCATTTGGTCGTAGGTTTGGAATTATTTCAAGTTTCCCTTGTGATATCTCATTCCCTCATCTCCTAGCTGCAAGTGCAGGCTTAGGCAGCATGAAGAATCCATTGAAATATTGAAAATGGCACTCGCTATGTGCATCCATGGGAAGGTTTTTGAGCTGGATTTTGGAGCCTTTCAACATGAGAATGCATTGAAATTTTACAATGAAGGACTCAAAGTTCAGTAGGCCAAACCCACAAAGAAGCTTTGAGGGCTTGAAGAGATTGAGGTTTTCATAAAAATTAAGAGGTCATAGAGTGGCAGCAAGGACAACAGCCTTCCTTTATGTTTCTCGGTTGCCTATGATGCAAAATCCTGGCGTGCACCTACCCATTCATTTCAAAGATGGTTTCTTATAGCCAAAAGTCTACCAGGAATTTAGTGGGAGTGAAGCATGTTTCAACCCAAAAATAGTCGACAATTTTGGAGCAATTTAACACATGGAGGGGAAGAAATCCAAATGAAGTGGCTGCATTCATGGGGTTTGCATCCTGAGTTCCAGCCCGCTGCTACCTGTGGAGTGCTGGCTAGCTATCGCTTATCTGCTTCTAGCAATTGTGAACTGCATATATACATGGCGTTACAGGTAAGACATCGACCTTCACTCATTCTGTAGCGTCTTGACCACTTTGGAGGTTATTCTACTGCTTTAACCATTTTTTTTGCAAATGCAGACAATTGTCCCTTATATATAGCATGAACTTACTTGTTCTTTACCTGCATGTGTAAACGACGGGTTCCTTTTTGCTCTGTCATGTTTTAAACAGTTCACGCAGTGCAATTTGTCATGTTTTATACAATTCACCCACTGCAATTCGAATCGGGACATATTTTAATGCCTTGAAAAGCCGCTCGTGAGATTTTCGTCGATATGGCCTGGTAATATCTCAGTAGCTGTTTTACAGGGTATTTTAATATGTGCAGGGGTCGAATGGCAATGATTTTGTATCTCAACAAGTCATCAATTAGGACACTTCAACGAAGTAAATTTGGAATGTTTTTGTGATAATATGTCATCAGTGTATCATTCCTTCTGCATCATGGTTTTAACTATCGCCATTAGATTTTGTTCTTCCCACGAGAACACACTGTTCAAGGGGTTTAGGACTCATGTAGGTTGGCCTGCCTTTTAACGACTAGATGGCAGTGCCAGCCTGTCTCTTCCACACTCTGCTTCCTTCTTGCTTTCCTTCTCTTGCGATATTCGTGAAGGTAAAACGCCACAACGGACAAGAAAGATTTCAAGGTTAAACTACATTGTGAGATGTTTTAGGCTTCATTGTTATTCCAGAAAATCCAAAAAAAATCGATTATGAGTGGGTAGATGCAGTTTAGTGTAAAGTTGTTCTTAGCTTTTTATTCCAACATTGATTCTGTCTGTTTTAGTTTGTCGAAAATGGTTTATGGGTGAAGCCCTATTTAAGGTTCAGTCCATCAATATTTCCATCCAAATTTCCTATTAGCGAAAGAGTTGGCTGAGAGAGTCCTTAAGGCTGATAACTGGTTAAAACTTTACTCCCAACCAAAAAATGTAAAAACAAGTGCTATATTTTTTTAACTTGAATAGCATACATACACATTCTTTACATTTAGAGTTCAAAGGCGGTTTCCAAAATGAATTGGCATGAAAATGAGTTCTAACTGAGTTAAAATAGATTACTTGCCTCAGAATTGCTGGAAACAAGGACCCGATTGCCCATTATTCTTCTCTCTTTCGTGCGCCCATTTACAATTTCTCTGGACGATACAAGGCCAAACTGGACGCCTGTCAAAGTCTCCTGCAGGAACCACGCACCTTCTTCCATCGTGCCAGTAAACGAAGTGACTGACTGCTTCACTCACTCGCCTCCTTCCCTTTTCTTAGTCTGCAGGTAAAGAGCAAGCAAGCAACTGGTCTTCTAAGTTTGTGCTTGAAAAGCAAGCAACCATACAACGAAGCCAGCGGAACAGAAGAAGAAAATGAAAGCGAAACAGGAGAAGAAAATGAAGATTGTGTGCAAGCAACTGGTCTTCTAAGTCTGTGCTTGAAAAGCAAGCAACCATACAACGAAGCCAGCAACCATACAACGAAGCCAGCGAAACAGAAGAAGAAAATGAAAGCGAAACAGGAGAAGAAAATGAAGATCGTGTGCAGCTACCATTGCAAAATGGCAGATACACTACAGAGTCTGAATTTGAAGTCTCTTTGGCAGTATAACT
Organism: Pseudotsuga menziesii; assembly: GCA_001517045.1. Lineage (NCBI taxonomy): Eukaryota > Viridiplantae > Streptophyta > Pinopsida > Pinales > Pinaceae > Pseudotsuga > Pseudotsuga menziesii. The sequence continues at coordinate 367,604 of LPNX011022210.1, forward strand.
TCAATTCATAAGGTAAACATGATACGTACATTATGAGATATGTATTGACATAAATTTTCTTTTACGTTGTATATTTTAATATATATTTTATCGATTATAAGTTTATTTAGTTGAGAGTTTTGAAGGGTATAATCAATGTCCACTAATTCGCATTAACTACCATTCTCTTTCGGGAAGTGATTGAAATTTCTGCCACTCTTGGTTAGGAAATAACAGTCCATACGCGAGGTGGTAACTTCGGCTTCTCTAAACGCTTCCCGATCTTTGAAGGCTTCGCGGTCAATCCGCTGTATGGTAAGGAAAGCGCCTTTACCAAACTCAATACCTTCATAGATAAGGCCCTTTAATAAATAAATAAAAATTCCATGAAAGGGTTTCCAGGCGCACCTATATTTAATTTAATTCTTTTATGTAAAAATTGATATTTACCATATAATGATTATTTTTCAAATACATTGTGAACTGTGAAATTACACTTTTCCGGAGAAACGTTCTCGGCAATTGCACTAGCACTCTAATTTTAGTTGGTAATCCATGGGTCGTTGTCTAGCGTCCTTCTCCATTCCGTAGAGGCCTCCACCGTAAGTCCCCTTTGTGACAGGCTTCAGATAAGAGATCGATTGCATTGGTTGTTCTCTTCTTTGGTTTGGGTCCTCTTTGTTATCCTTGCTTACATCTCAGGAGTGGGTGGACGTCACGGGGACTTCACTTAGTGAACCTATCACATAGCACGTGCGATCGTGGGATATTAAAGAATACCCTTAATTTTGAGAGATATTGACCCAAACTCTTTTTGTTGAAACCCCCTCCCAATACTTAAAACCTCCTCCCCACCCCTTTTTATACCTTAATCCTTATAAACCACCCTACCCACCCCCACCTTAAACCCCTCATCCCCCAATACCTACAATATATTGGTTCAATTTTTGATAATTTTAAAACCCACAATATGAACTAACGTGATAGGATATTGGTCAACAAGTGAAGCCCCCGTGGTGGACGTATTATTGAACACTGCGAAGCGTTCGTGGAAATTCCGCTAACTGGGCAGTGGAAGGCGAAACGAATGAAGAAGATAGGGTGACTTTGGCACGGATGGAAAATACATGCGCGTCGCTTCCATTAATTGCAGTCATGATACAGTTTGTCAGTGAGTTCGTGTGAAGTGATGCTTAAGAGTGATAGGGCGGCTCCTCATAGGCCCTAAGGAGGACCGTTCCTTAAATAATGCCTTCGGCGTAATGATTCTATCACTTCCATTAAATGTCATCAATGATTCTTTCTATGATTCTTTCTACATGGCAAGTTTTTGTTTTTTCCTCAATTTTATATTTTTAATTCATTTTTATAATTCAATTATTACATTGCACACCAGGGAAAAATTGCCAAATCTCTGCTCTGCACCAATCAGAAAAACAGTTTACTTAATTTTGAAAAACTTTAAAATTATTTTTGATATTTAGCAAATTCATTTTAATATTACAAATTAAAAAAACTTTAATAAACATTGGTTTAATTGTTTTGAACTAATATTGGTCAACAGAATTTGGCGACCAATCGATCGCTATAGGCAGGTATAAAAATGGAAATTGGAAAGAATAAATAAATAAAATAGATGTAAAATAAAATCCAGCCTTTGAGTTAGCTACAGAGATTTAGACAGCAGTTCACATATGCAAAGGTGTAAATCGTTTACCAATTCACATATGCAAGTTAGCAATGGCAATAGTACACAGCAAGCTAGCAATGGCAATAGTACACAGTGCATGTAATGTATGTGGTACATGTTAAGAATTGTAATCTCAACCGTGCAATATGGTCAATAGTGCATTAATTACTTGGATCGTTAAGTAGTTGATTTGGTCACCTTATCTCATCGTGACCTATAGTATTTTCCGACCCTGGTATTGACCCATGGTTTTGCTGTTACATAGTCCTATATATATGATGTTACTTAATAATGAGAAGGCAACTAATATGCCCATTGTGTTCCATCATATATGCCCATTTGTGTTCCAAGGATCAAATTTGAAGGATAGGGTCCTATTTCAATTTCAAGGGCTATGGTATATTAAACTCTTCAATGATGACATGTTAAAAAAAAACTATTCCTTCCATTTGAAAATGGAGTACTACATCAAAATTTCAATGTATATTAAAAGCAATGAAATCAAATTGCTCAATATTGCCCAATATAATGATAAAATTTGCATCGTTCCACTCAATTTTTTAATAAGCAATATCTAACCCAAATAACCCACGAACCCATACATAGGAAATTTCATAGGAAATTTTAGCAACTAGATGAAGAAGCTACATGTAATGTGGCAATAACATTTAAACTTAATTTTAAATGTTTTAAAGTTTCATCGTAATTTAAATTTTGATAAATAATGTCGATGGAATGTGTGGCAAACTCTCTTGGGCTTTGCCTTTGTTGCTACCTTATCATCCATTCTCAGCCATCTAAAAATTTGACAGGCAAATATTGGAGCAACGCTTCAATTGAAAAATAATGATCGATTTCATTATTGAAGGGCGTAATACAATTTTTTTTTGCATGGAAAAAATTGTTGTGCCCTGCTATGAAGGATAAAATAGGCCAGGGCATTGAAGACTTCGATTTTGATGCCTGAATACAACCCATTATTACATACTGGGTTAGGAAAGTATAATTAAATATAAAAATGGAATCAAACTCTTGCATATGCTCCAAGACTCTATACAAAATCCCCACGTGTCCCTAGAACTAAATTGACCACACAATATTAACGAGCCATTTGCTAAAATGTACTTTATGTATTTTCTCTATAGTTTTGCTTATAATATATTGATGTGTAGATATATAGTTCATTATGTCACCAAACAACACATAACATATATAAATCGACAATTCATATTAAATAGGCCATACAAGGGTTAACTTTTATGTTTTTATGTTTTCAATAGTTTTGGAATAGTGTTGGGATTTTCATATTATTTACAATTTTGGAAAATCTATATATTTGAATTTGTATTGGTTAATAATGGCTGACATCAACCTCCAGATTAAGCAAAGGGGTTCCAATCACCACATGTAAACCATGATGTTTGCAAACTTGATGGCGACTCAGGTTTTGAGCTTGGGTTTCGGATTTGTGCGTAAGCAAAGGGGTTCCAATCACCACATGACGTTTGCAAACTTGATGGCGACTCAGGTTTTGAGCTTGGGTTTCGGATTTGTGCGTACGATATGATCGCAGGACGGCTTGTGTTCGACATCCACTATCAAAGACCCGCTAGGCTCCAGCTAAAACAAAATAGACCTGTTGTGATTCAATCCCTCCGCCTCGGCCTCTTAGTTATGTGTGAACGGCAGGACAGCTTGTGTTGGATATCCACTGTCAAAGACCCGCTAGGCTTCAGCTAAAACAAAATAGACCTGTTGTTATTCAATCCCTCCGCCTCGGCCTCTTAGTTATGTGTGAACGGCTCTCGAAGATTATCACGCCTCCTTAAAGTATTTGATTAATATACCGCAAATATGTGAAGCAAAAGGCTTTTGTCCACGGTCCACCTCTAACAAATGGATCAGTGTGGGCAAAGTTGAGTTGCCTTTCTTTATCTATTTGTTTGTCTCTCTCTATGATAGACGATCTATCTAGAGACCTGTTGTCAACTCATCATTGTACTGCCTCACCCATGAACATATCTATCTAGAGATGTGTTGTCAACTCATCATTGTACTGCCTCAACCATGAACATAACACCTTCAAAAGGCGCACATTTATAATGATAACAAGCGAAAGAGTGGCGGCTATGGTTATGGATGCGCAGTCCTGGAGTGGTTGTTTGTGTTATGTTTATCGTTCATCTAGCTTTTGCTTTTGTTTCAATATATTCTCATTAGTTCCAATATTCTAATTAATTATTGACAATTATACAAGCGTGCTAGTGCTAATAATAATACTTACTGCTCCGTGCTAGTGCTAATACTAATACTTTTTTGTTCCAATATTCTCATTAGTTCCAATATTCTAATTAATTATTGACAATTAGTGCTAATAATAATACTTACTGCTTCGTGCTAGTGCTAATACTAATACCTTTTTGTTCCAATATTCTCATTAGTTCCAATATTCTAATTAATTATTGACAATTATACAAGCGTGCTAGTGCTAATAATAATACTTACTGCTCCGTGCTAGTGCTAATACTAATACTTACTGCTCTATGATTAGCCGATAGTTAATTATGTTTCCATGCTTCAATGACCATGGATGATGGTGATGGGTTATGTTCATCCTTAGAGACATTTGTAAAGCAGCATCAGTCGGCCACTTTTCACTGTATTGGGGCTTAGGATTTTGCTCAATGTTCATTTTCATGTGAAACACCCAGCAATACCACTTTTTACTCTATTGGGGCTTGTGATTTTGCCCAATGTTTATTTTCATGTGAAACACCCAGCAATACCACATGGTTAACAACATACAGCATACTCTTGTTTTTAAAGAGTTCATACAGCTCTTTTGATCTTGTTTTTTTGAGGCTCTCCACACTTTGTGGACTTTTGGGCCATATATTTTCTTTTTTGATATCTAAGGGTATACAACCCTTACCGCAGCTGTATTTACTAGTTAAGTGCTTCTCTTTAGAATGCAGAACAGAGTGTTATTGGCTCTCGATCGATGTGATAGAATAGACAGTCCTCATCACATGATGAATCAGTCTTCTGATGGGTATTGTTGGTATGTGTGCCTTTCCTCCTGATAAGAATATCCGGGTGGGCAATCATGATGAAAGATCACATGTGATTGATGTATGTTAAAATGTCTTTTGATTCAACTGAATAACAAGGACAGATTTTTTCCTCTTGAAAAAAAAAAAAAAACATGGTCCCGTGGAAACATCTCAACCACAACTTGATCACAAGGAAAGGAGAAGAATTTCATGATTGACATCAAAGTACCCTTCAAACCACATTTCCTCACTAAGAGGAACTTCGCAAATAAGTGAACAATCATAGCAAATACAATAATCCAAGTGACACCTTTCAAATTTCTATGCGTTTACTCACTTTAAGGGTGTACACATATTCTGCTCCACTAAATTATACTAAACTAAAACTATATTATAGGAAAGTAATTCAATGTTAATAATTATTTTTAATTAATAACTTTATTTTTATAAATTTGTGTAGAGTTTGATGATGATTTTTTATATCAAAAAATTTCATACAACAATTCACATTTTAGTTTCGGTCATTCAATGTTTAGTTAAATCATAATTTAAAAATTATATTATATTATAAATATCATATCAACAACATTAAAAAATTTGAACACTAACACAATAAGAAGTTAATTTAACTTCAATTCAATCCAATATATCATGGTGTAAATATCCCAAAAATAAAGTGTGATTGGGATAGGTTAAGTGCCAAAGTCAAGGATTTCAAAATTTCATTTCCCCATGCTTGTTGAATCAACAGAATTTTTCTCCCCCGTAGATCTAATTCTGATTAGATCTCCTCTGTTGAAAAATGTAGCCTTTTCACCAATTCCGTAGATTTCAAAAGTTAATTTCCATGAGCATGTTGAATCAGCGAAATGCACACCCACCGTAGATCTGATTCCACCTTTGATTTTGGCCATTGAAAATTGCAGATCCTACACCATCCGGCTGATCTGAGAAAGTTATTTCTCCTTGCATGTTAAAAGAACAAAATTCTTCAAGACCATAGATCTTGATCTGCCATGAATATCAGCCATCTAAAGATGCAACCTTTACCCGATCTCGCAATCGCCCATCCTAACTTGGCGAACAATAGTACCTGTGATACATAAGAAGACATAATGAGAGATATATCTGATTTGGAAATAACATTCAAAAAGATTATGTAAAGCTTCTCCTGTATATTAAACAACAATGATTTGCCAATGATACCGCAACTAATCACAGTGTTTTCAATTGCACGTTTAGTGATATGTGTTGGATATTAAACTGAACACAAACATGATGACTAGCGCCCTGTTAAGCAAGCAATTCTACTTAGTTTAAGCTTCGAGAGGAAGATCTCTCAGTTTCCCCAATGGTTCACAGTAAAAAACAAAACAGAGGTTGGACGGCTCAAATCATCTCAAAGATGAATCGGGTTTGATTTGAACTATTACATCATGAGGCCCTACAAGCTCCTTTCCGATTTTCCCTAGACCGTTGATTTTATTCCGGAGTCATCCTTAGCCGTTGATTTGAGATCAAAGTTGCGGGCTACGAATTCACCAAATTTACATTCTAACTTCCGCAATTTGGATTTCTGCGACAACCTTTCCGCACTGTCGATCTTATGCGGAATCTTTCTGGATTGTTGATCTATGTCGAAGCACGGATTACAGATCGCGGGTTTCCAAATTTTTCGAGGTTAAACTTCTAACTTTTTGCCTTCGCCTTTCCAGACCGTTGATCTATGTTGAAGCGAGTTGATCTATGTCAAAGCGATTCTAGACCGTCAATCTGAAACTACGAAAGGCGGGAATCTAACTTTTGCATGAGCAAACTCTGATCTTTCTGCCTCGGCTTTTTCGCTTCTGCTTTTCTTAAGCGTTTATTTGTGTGGAAGCTTTCCAAGCCGTTGATCTGAAATCAAGTTGTGGGCTGCAAAAAGTGGGAAGCGAGACTCTTTAACCTCTTACGACCAAACTCTGATCTTTTCGCTTCCGCCCTTCCAAAAAATGAAAATCGAAATATCAACTTGTTTCGAAGTTTAAAATTCAATCTTTCCGCTTTTACGTTTCTGCCTTCGCCCTTCCGGAAAGCGGAAATCGAAAAGCGGGTTTTCCAAATTCACGAAGTTCAAACTTAATCTCTCTGCTCCCACTAATCTTGACCGTTGATCTATGCGGGATCCTCCATGACCGTCAAATCTCAAACTGCGAAAAGCGAAAGTCGGGTTTACCAATTTTCACAACCGAAACTTGTCTTTTCCGCTTTTTTGCTCCCGATTTTTCCTTGGCAACCTTTGATCTTGGGCAGAATCGTCCTTGGCTGTTGATTTGAAACTGAAAGCGGACCTTTTTTTTTATATAAGGCACGTTTCCAAGGTTGCGCATAAGGATTTTTACCAAAATGAAACTTCAAGCTTAGAAAAAATCTTCTGCTCAAACTTCTGAGTTGGGAAACAAGTGTAAGCATGCTTTTATAATAAAATGGAAGGAGGGGCCCTAAAATGTAAAAAAAATTGGGGAAGCAGTTGGAACAGCAAGAACAACAACATGTTTTCCAAGTTGGAAATGCATCCAAGGGGCCTGTAATTCTTGTGATTATGTCAGGGGGTCCTTTTAAAATATAATTTGCCAAGGATGATAACAAGATTTCAGGTCTTCTTTGGGTGGGCTATCCAAGACAAGTTGGAGGAGCTTCTATTGTAGATGTAATATTTGGAGATTATAATCTAAGTGTGTATCTAAAGCAACTAAGGTTAATTAAGTTAGGCAATTAAATCTTTAGGCTATGAACTTAGAAGACTGGACCTGTTAAATCTATAACGAGGAGAGTTAAGCAAAGAGCGTTTGTCTAATAAACAAAAATTGAATGAGAAACAATGTGGGACCTTCATAACTTCCGAAGGAAGACAAACTCTTGGTGAAAAGTAATATCTACCTTATGATTGCAAATTTAAACAAGTGAAATAGCAGCAAGGCTCCTTATACCTGCCTCTTAGAAGAGATTGAAAATATATAGAAATAAGATAATTTTGCTAAAGGAGTACTTTACTAAAAGAAGTTTATTCTAAAGTACTAAAGGAGTACTTTACAGTTTTATTTATTTATTCTACGTTTTTTATTAATACTCCAAAACTTCTTTTAGTACCTTAAAATAAATGCAAATAATTAATAAATACATATTTATATTTATTTAAAAAATAAATACAAATAATCAATCGTTTAACTTACACCTAAAAATAACAGCATCAAAACTTAGAATAACACATCAAAACTTGCACTTAAAAATAACACAATCATCAAAACTTACACTTAAAAATAACACAATCATCAAAACTTACACTTCATAATAACAATCAAAGACTTTAAATTCTAAAACAAAATGTGATTTTCTCACAATCATCAAAACTTACACTTAAAAATAACACAATCATCAAAACTTACACTTCATAATAACAATCAAAGACTTTAAATTCTAAAACAAAATGTGATTTTCTTATTCTACAAATGAAGATGTAATATATGGTCGATTCTCTGTTTTCTTGGTTAAATTCAGGTAAGGTTATGTTTATCATGTTGGTTAAGCCTAGGTTGGGTTAGACAATTTCAGTGAAAAGAAAAAGCCGACAGTATTCAGATCCCAATATCCCACAGGTTGCAAAGAGGAAGCGAGAGCAAGAAAAGAAACAGAGTGTTGTTATTTTTGTGCATTTTGGTTCTGAAGATGATCAGACGACGCAAGCCAGAATTGCTTAGACTAAAGCCTTCTACAAGCGTCCAAGTCGTTCCTCATCATCTTGTCCGCAAGCAAGGTATCCGTTCTTTCCAAAACTTTCCTCATTATTTTCTCTGTAACTAACCTAACATATTCATCAATATTCATCAATTTAACGTTCTGCAGGAAAATTAGTAGACCTCAAGAACATCATTCACACGTCCACAAGACTGCCGAGAAGTGCAGAAGATGCAGCCGTTGGAAGCGCGTCCTCATATTTTACGGAATTCTAAGTGAGTTTTGAGTCATCGTGACTTTCTTAGTATTACTTTAAAATGCAACGGATAAATTTAGTTTAACCAAAATGTACTCTACAGGGAATAAACATCCATGTTTCTTTAAATTTCGTTAAAATGCAGATAAAATTTAAATTTAATGAAAATGTAGTTTGCATAGAAGACGCATCAGGTTTTTAGATTTTTTTGAAATGCAGCTGAAAAGTTTAATTTACAGAGAAAAGGATTCCGATCTCTAAATATTTCTTGCAGCCGAGGTACCAAATTTAATTAAAATGTGATTTACGGAGGAGGAGATTTCAAATTACTAAATATTAATTTGAAATGAAGGCCAAGAAGTAAATTCAAGGAAAGTGTAATTTAGGGAGGAGCGCTGAAATTTCTAGTATTTCTTTAAAATGCATCTCTTGAAAGAAGCTAGTGCAAATGTAATTTACAGAAACTAAGACATATTTATTTTTACAATGTGGCTCATAGATTCTATTGAACGTAAGTGTAATTTAGGGAAGAAGCATTCAGAATTTCAAGTACTTATTTATAACGAACTCAGAAAATGAATGTAATTGTAATTTAGGGAAGAAGCATTCAGAGCTTCAAACATTTCTTTATAATGCAACTCCGGAAAGGAATATAAGGAAATGGATTTTTATAATGCTAACTCAGGAAATGAATATAAGGAAGCAATCAGATTTTTAGGTATTTCTTTAAAATTCAGTCTGGTAGATTAAAATTAATGAAATTAATGTACAGAGAAGAACCATTGGGATTTCTATATGGATTGGATGGAGGATCATGACCGGCACTCGCAGAGGCTGCACTTTTACATAGCGGCGGGCCTGGGGTTCCAACCCGCAGTAGAAGAAGAGCTGAAACGCTACAGAAACTATTACACAGTTAGCGCGGTCCCTGCCAAGCCGCTCCACATCAATGAGATGCTGATACCTGATTGGAAGCCTCTACTGGAGAACGCTTTCGCGTGGCTGGGAGATTGGCGTCCTTCGGCCATTCTCGGCTTTCTGCTAACCTGCCACGAGGTGGATGCAGTCCAGCTGCCACCTCATCACGTGGACTTCATGAAAGAGCTGATAAGGATCAGCCACCACAACGAGACCATCCTCGACGAGGAGATGGTAGAGTACCAGGCCATATTAGCATTTAACCCCACGGTCGCCACCCCTCGCAACGCACATCAGCCTCTTCCTGCGCTCTTTTTCGCTTTGCACGACAGCAGCAATACAAGTAATAATAAGAACGACGCGCAGATGAAAAGCCACGT
>LPNX011022210.1:378574-420860 GCA_001517045.1 Pseudotsuga menziesii
AATTATTTTTAATTTAAGCATAAAACAAAATATATATTATAAACTATAAACTTTGAAATGTAAAATTAAATTTAATTAAAAATAAAACAATAAAATTTAAATAATTCTTATCTTAAACTAAAAATTAAATAATAAAAATTAAATAATTCTTACCGTACAATATATATTAAAAATTAAACAAATTTATAATATCTTTATTACACCACGGGATATGCCATAAATACTGATGTAGAAACTTGTAGAAACTTTGGAACTGTTTGTAAACCAGATTTTCTTAAATCTTAGCGAACGCCTGGTACAGATAAACGCTTACTTTTTATCACAAAGAAATCAAATTTAACTTGAAAGTTAAGCTACATACTTAATTTATAGAAAGTCGCATAAAGCGTTTTACAATTTTGTTTTATTACAGGGGAAAAAAGTACCGATCAGTAACGCGAACGAATTTTCCGAAAGCTTTGCAAAATTTTCAATATAAAGATAATGAAAATGGATTTTAAGCATTAAAATATATAAGATTTTTCCGAAAGCTTTGCAAAATTTTCAATATAAAGAAGATGAAACTGGATTTTAAGCATTAAAATATATAGATTTTCCATATGAAGTCAATGACTTTCATTCTTATTCGAAACTATATGGTAAAGTTTTCTTTGGGGCTGGGGTGAGCATTTTATCAAGAAATCACTTCAGAGAATTCAGAGAATAGAGAGTTCTCATGGCCTCAAATCGCGGCTCTCTCGGAAGAAACTTGTGCTCATTATAGACTTTCATGTAATCTTTTGACACAAACTTTGGATAACTATAACCATTTTCTGCATTCCCATTGCCATTATGCTCTGCTACCTTGTTGATTATTAGCTGCGGAGCAGGGTACACCTCTGCATTAATGGACGGGTTATAAAACGCTGCGACAGACATTCGATTTGCATCTTTTTTAGAAAGCACGCGATGCCACATGCTCTTGCATTTTCCATTTGTCATCACCTGCATTGTTTGTAGGCATACAAATCTCAACATTCAGTACACTTTTTTAGAAAGCAAACGATGCCACATGCTCTTGCATTTTCCATTTGTCATCACCTGCATTGTTTGTAGGCACACAAATCTCGACATTCAGTACATTGAGAAGTTATATATACATAACTGTTAAAATCTACAAAAATCTACCGTTACACTACCTCTCCACCTAAAACGAAACCCATGCTCTTATATATATTATTTGTATATACCTCCAACTGATCGCCAATGTCGATAACAATTGCGTGTGAAATGGGTTCGACGTCAAACCAAGTGTCGTCCTTGAGAACTTGAAGGCCAAACTATCTACATAATAATTTATCTCTTCTAAAAGGTTGATCAACGATCTTGACAACAGGTGGCAGACCGCATGGACGACCAGTGATAGCCAATGGAGTATGCGGTGGTCACTGCCTTTAGCGGTTACATAATAATTTATTTGTTCTAAATCGCTGATCGGGGATCTTCACAACAGATGGCAGACCGCATGGACCCCCGACGATAGCAAGTGGAGTATGTCGTGGTCACTGCCTTTACCCGTCACTGGTATATATTAATCGAGACCTGGTGGGTGAGCTGATTTTTTCGTGCATTTTCAGTTGGAGAGAATGCTGAGCTTGGCAATCAATTTCCTTACATGGTTGTAGTGTATTCGGTAAGGTTTCTGGCTTTACTATGTCTGTTTTATTCTTGACGCGTTAAATTCTTGAAACTTGTTCCAGCATTAAGCCATTTTTGTTCAGGTTATGGAGTGTTTGTTTTTGTTGAATCCTGCATCAATGTCAAAGGCTATAATGGCTGGATGCATCATGAAATTACCAGTGCATACTTCCACTTCAAATACCAAAATTGATTTTGTCCTCTTCTTTAATGTCACCTTCTTACGAATGTCTTGTGATTCTATGAACCAAAATACTGAAATTCTGCATAATTTTATTACTAAAATTCAATTTTGTACCTCTCCATGAATCTATATATAGAGATCCCAAAGCAGCCAATATCCTCAGCTCAGCCTGAAGGAGAATTTAGCAGTTTATATGTCGTTTGAAGATCGCCAGGCCTTCTATCGACATTGAACTCAGCTGTTCAAGCTGCCTTCAAGCCATGAACAAGAGGTGGACACTCTGCAATTGTTGGCGCTAGGTGAAATTTTAATCCTTGTGCTGCTGTTGAGGGAGGGAGGAATTCTTTGTAGATGATAAATATCTGGTTATGTATTAAATCTCTCTACGTTTGTAATCTCCCCAGACAACAATCAGTGTGTGATTGTGCCTTCAATAACCAGAAATCCTAAACATATCTGGGATTTTAGCAAATAGTTTACAAGCTGAGGATAATGGGTATCATGAGCAAATGACATTTTTAGTCACCCTCAAAGCAGTTTTAGTTTTCATTTTGAGTAATCATAGCAGAGGGTTTTAACTTTTTAAGTAGGTAGAAGCCCTAATTTGATCTGGGATTTCATCAAATGGTATTTGAACTGAAGCCCTTAAATTGATTTTTCTAGATCTTTAAGAACATAAGATAACAGATCACAAATCAAGGATACTAAAAGTTAGAATCTACAAAAAATAATTTTTTGTCTTGATATTGAAATTAATCTCTATTAATTTTATATATCTGGGTGTCTATACTACTTTTATTAGAGTATTATTGTCCCTGCCACATGGTATAATCGACATGATGGACTGTTTGACTTAATAGGATGACTGTTTTCGCTTTCATATCTTATTCAAGAAAATGATCTGTATTCCTTTCACGAGTCTGATGCTCTCCATTCAGACTGGGAGGACTTTGAATATAGTAGTATTGTAATTTGGATAAAAAATGAACAAAAATAGCACGGTTATAGTTGGAACATGATTATCGCCAACGCAAAAAACGACACACATTATGTGTGGAAGGAAATTACAGGGCATTGATCTTCTTGTTGGATATTTCAACCCGAAAAGCTCTAGTACCGTGCTTTCTGTTAAATAATTGCCAAACATAAACATATCTTTACATTATTTGTCCACGATTAACAATCTGATCATAAATGGATAATATAGATAGTTTCTCTGCGTTTATCGAGCCTGTGAATACCCGAATCTGGTCTATAAATACGGTCCTCTGTCTCTAAGCTGCTGCTAAGCTGACTATAAATACGGTCCTCTGTCTCTAAGCTGCTGCTAAGCTGACTATAAATACAATTGGTTTTTTCAGGAATCGCAGTTTCTAAACCTGCCAAGCGCGGGGAATTCATAATAATCCGTCGTGAATTCCTTGTCGTCTGGTAAGGCATTATAATGGAGGGGGGAGTTGGCACAGACAATGCATGGCACAGATTAGATGAGGGATTAATGACCAGGATGAAAGCGGAGGTTGCAGAGTCCAGTAATCAACGGTCCAGATCCAAAGTCCCCGACAAGCCAAGGGATTAAGGAAGGAAGGAAGGAAGGAAGCATATCAGGAGCTTCGATTAATACCTTCTGCATGCAATACTGCATTATTCGTTCGCTCTGGAGGCTTTTGCCACTCTCTATCTCAACATGATGGACTTGCGCACTGGCATTTCAGCGGATCACGGCCAGCAGAGACAAAGTTGGCAAGTGGCCGGGAGGGAAGAGTTTCTCAGATCGAAAATCTCCCATTGCGACGAATCTCGGAGCAATCAGAACGCCAATACGAATTTCTACGCGAGAATCCTCGGAGCAATGCCTCCCACGAATCCTTACAAATGCAATCCGGTTCTCATGGAAGGATTCCAGGTTGAATCTTCTATTCGGGATTCTCGATTAACCCATGACGGAAATTCAGTTGACGAAAATTCAGTTGAGCCCCAGGAGACAAGAAGAAGGCGGGTAGGTGAAACATATGATGTCATTGTTACTACGTGTTGACCCAAATCCAGATAGCAAACTTCGAGGATGACATCATCCCTGCTTACGCAATAGCAACACAAATAAATACGATTTTAATAAATTTAAAAATTGTTATTTTTCATGTTACAAAGTTAAACTTTGGAATAGAGATTTTAATCCGTTAAATATGCACCAATATGCACCAACTAATACCCAAAGTCAACGCTGTTTGAAATCGAACGATTACAATATACCAGCCGGAGGCAGGTATAATAAGAAGATATGACAAGGTAAAATACTACTTTTAATTTTATTAGCTAGAATCTCAAAGTCTTAACGCCAAAGGACTTAAAACTACTTCTCGAGAAAATGTATATAACATAGGGCATAGTATGGATTACAAATTATATGTGCCTAAACAAAATTTAAGACAAAACAAAGTTGCCACATCTACGCATCAAAGATAAGAACAAGAACATGATGCCATCACCAACATAAACATTCATAATTACATAATATAGCTCCTAATGGTGTGCTGAGATAATTAAATGGATCATTGAACATACTAACATGGACAAAAGACGGTGACAAATGTAAAGGAAGGTGCATAACTTCATGTGAAGAAAATAATCCCAAGGCATAATTTTTCCCTATATGACCAATGCATAGGTGAAATATATTATGTAATATTAATATATATTTTGCCCTATATGACCAATGCATAGGTGAAATATATTATGTAATATTAATATATATTATATAGAAGCCAAATTTATTTAATATATATAGCATATATCATATGAGCACTTTGTGCTTACATGTCTTTTGTTGTGAAGACCCACAAGTAAAATGACTTTAAATACCTAACAATTCATGAAAACCCACGCCAAATATATGTGTAATGGCATAATGTGATGTTAAGACATTATCATGGATTACCCATCTCTTCATTGTTTATTGGTTTACACCTCAATAAGTAATATATGATTTGACTACTTAAAATAAAACATTATACGCCATGCAAACTTTGAAATATATCCATAGAGGATGAATGTGGTTTCATACAATGTTATGAATAATGAAATCCACCATTATTTCACATTTTTATCATATTTATATCTTAACATCCTGCGTTTATGGTTTACTTAAAAACTATGTGTGAATTTTATCATTTAGGCCATCCTTGTGGTCAAAAAGGATATATAAAGTTTATATATACCAAAGGAAGTCTGCAGTAAATACAAATTCTAACTCAAAAATAGGAAAGAGTGTTCAGATGCTTTGTACTTAATTATTAATTTTGCTAGATCAACATAATGATGTGACATGAATCCATACTTTTTATTTTTGCACCTCAAAAATAGAAAAGAGTGTTTTGATGCTTTGTACTTAATTATTAATTTTGCTAGAACAACATAATGATGTGACATGAATCCATACTTTTTATTTTTACACCGAAGGTGTTATTGAAGGGGCATGTTCCTCTACAGGTTTTGTCATCTGTCGACGGCCTGTGAGGAGCCTCCCCATGTCCACATACTATCAGTCATAACTTATCTGTGACGACAAGGTTGACGACCCGGAGTCATTTTCCATTATTGGGGCAATAATCCATATAATGGGTCGTTTTCCATTATTGGGTCTCCCTTAGCACCTAAATAGTTTCATCTCCCCCTACTTCCAATATTATACTCTTGGCATTAATCCCATATACATACTCACTAAATCCTTTAGTTTCCAAATCTAAGCCTATGTGTTGCAGTCCTGTATCCCCACACCCTTGAAAATCCAGATTATTCATGTGTTCTACACTATTTATAGCTCCAGTGACACTTGAGCCTTCTGATCTAAAACTGTCGTGCACAACCCCAACCATCCCATGTTCCAGACTAGGGCGTATTCAGGACAACATGGCAGGGACAAAGGGGTTTTCTAAATACACAATATTGGCTCTACATAAAGGACAAATCACATGTGACCTTAGCCAAACATCAATGCAGTTAATATGGAATGCATGGCTGCATTTGGGAAAAAGCCTGAGAGCCTCATTCTCTTGAGAAACTACACACTCCATGTTGCCTATGAGCTTTTCTGCTTTAGTGAATCTGCACAGAGGAATGGATCTGATCACAGCTTCATCTAGACCATATGATTGAGTAATTACCTGTCGACCTTCTGGGTCTTGGAATCCTTCCAGTGAATAAGCTTCGACTTGTACATTCTCTTCAAATTCCAAACTCCTATGTCTCCTAAAAAAAGGTCTTCATCAAGAAAAAGTGCGATACTTGGCAAAAATCTTGTAGTAACTTACCACCAGTAAAGCATTGCCTAGAACTACAACAATGGCTATCAAGGCGGGACTAATGGAGGTGGTGGCGTAATTGTACTTGGTGTGTCCTTTACTTATGGTTGCATTTGGTGAGGCTCCCCATCCAAACTCATATCTACCTACTGAAATTTCCCTTGGATGGGATTGCTCTGGAGGAAAACTCATGGTGAATTTCTTTAACAAATCTACTTCAAACCTATGAATTTGTTGATAATACATAGATGTCATTAGTTACTATGTTCGTGGAGAATGAAGGATAATAAACACACTGCAAAATCATAAATAACGCCACTACAAATTCAGAGTGAATTGATGTAACTACACAAAATTGATGAGAAAACTGCAAATCACCTCAGAGAAAGCGTATTCATGGTGTGCTAAGCTCTCCAAAATGATGGAATAGTCTACCCATTAGGAAAATAAACTCCATGGGTACAATTTTCAAGAGTTTTTGAATTGGTTAACGTAAAACCAACACAATCTAAACTTCGAAATCAAATTGATATTGAATCACAGACGCCTAGCCCCAGTGCTTCCAAATGTTATGGATTTCTTCGTTCAGGTTTTTTATTATAGAAAACCTAGATTAGAAAACAACTCGAACCTGACCCATTAATTTCCAAATTGCAGCGACAACAAAGATTTGCCAGAAGTTATTTTGTGCTTGTTTGAATACTTTGTCTGCCAAAATATAAGAAAAGCAACAGCCGGAAGATTAAACGTTCAAAAGGACGCAACTAGCATTGAATTTTCCTCTGTGCCAGCTGCTACCTATATTAATTAATGAATATCATCCATCTCAGCATTAAATAACTCTAATGTCATGACTTTCTCTAATGTTGGTCTGTTTGTGGCATACAGACTATGCATTTGACCAATGCAATGCAATCAAAATCTCGCAGCAGTGACCTTGACCTCACACAAAGAGGGCAATTCATAGGAAGAGAAGTTCAACTTTTAGACTATACTATGAACACAACCTTTTCAACTTTTCCATACAAGTATAAATCCATGCTAAATTAAGATTTCTTTTGCATACAGAACTTGTTTTTTATAATTCCAAATCAAAATTATTTGAGCAAACATAGATTGTTTCTATTGTTTTATTAAATCTATGGGTTCTTACCTAATTGAAATTTTGTTTCAAGAAGAAGACAAAGGATCTATATTTTAATTTTTTCAGAACCTAATTGAAATTTTGTTTCAAGAAAAAGACAAGGGATTTATACTTTAATTTATTAAGGATAATAATAAATGAGAGTTAAAAGCTTAAAGTATAATTGATGGCCTGTTGCCACCTATATTAATTAATGAATATCATCCATCTCAGCGTTAAATAACTCTTAAGTCATGTCTTTCTTTAATGATGGTATGTTTGTGGCGTACAGACTATGCATTTGACCAATGCAATGCTATCAGTTTCTTACAACAGTGACCCTGATCTCACACAAAGAGGGCAATTTAGGGGAAGAGAAGTTCAACTTTTAAACTATACTATGAACACATGCTTTTCAGCTTTTCCATACCAGTATAAATCCATGCTAAATTAAGATTTCTTTTGCATACAGAACTTGTTTTTTATAATTCCAAATTAAAATTATTTGAGCAAACATAGATTGTTTCTATTGTTTTATTAAATCTATGGGTTCTTACCTAATTGAAATTTTGTTTCAAGAAGAAGACGAGGGATTTATATTTTAATTTTTTTCAGAACCTAATTGAAATTTTGTTTCAACAAAAAGGCAAGGGATTTATATTTTAATTTATTAAAAGATAATAATAAATGAGAGTTAAAAGATTATAGTATAATTGATGGTATTTGGATCTCCTTTGTTTTATAAATGTATTTTAATAGTGAAAAACACTGAACCAAACGAAGTTATGGTGGCTTTTCAAGTAGAACGGGAAAACCACCCTTCATGCGCATAGTCAAGTGTTATTGGGATCTACATGTATGTTTTGGTCATGTAATTATGTGTGAAGAGGAAAGGTAAAAAGAAATTCAATGGAATTGTTACGTCTATCAAAACTTGTGCCCCCTAGGCTACAATATGTGCACGGAAGGGGGTTGGCTTTTGAATCCATTACGTTATGAAAATTAAGCAACAAGCTACTAATGGACATCCTGGCTATATACTATCGATATTCAATACGAACATTGATTTGGGATATTAAAAACTTGAAAGAATATTTTCTTCACTTGTCAACCTTATTTGGCCATTCAATGATCTTCAATACATGAGATTATAAGAGGACCCACGCGAATGGTCGACAGGAAAAATAATGTCGCTTGTGCAAATTATGATGTGCAGACATTTTGATGTCTCGTATAGTTCAAGTTCCAATTTCAAAGGTATAGTCTCTCCACGTCCAGGCCAAGTCTCAATTTCAAAGGTGTACTTCCTCCACATCCAGGGGTTTTGAGGTTCTCTAAAGCTACCTAAATAGAACTTTGAAAACTCCTATAATTATGCCCCTTGGATTTTTGGACCTTTTTGCTTTGTAAGATTCCAAACACGGTCTCGAAACCCATGTATCCACTTATCCAAACTCCGTCTCATAACCCATGTATCCACTTATCCAAACTTGGTCTCGAAACCCATGTATCCACTTATCCAGGATTCCTACTTCAAATTAAATGGAAGTCTAGATCTAGGTTTCTAATATCTAGACTTGAACCTTTAGAATATTATATAGAGTCTAAGAACTTTTGGATGGCCAAACCTCATCCCAATCTCTACAACTTAATATTTTATTCAAAATCTCCTTTTCGATTACACACAACTCCCTATCTCCATTCTCAACTCTGCCTGCGCATTGCATCTGAGGGAAAGATATTCATACTTACATAACATTTACCCATTTTTTATTGTTTATTTGTACCATTTGGATTTATTGTTCTTTGGTGGGATGATTTAGTGCTACAAAAATGTATTAATAGAAGTGAGGCAACACTTCTTATTAGCATTAGTGGGAGGCATGGGCTATTCCCTATGAGAAACACCTACTACAAAAAATGAATGTGTGTAATTAAAGAACAACCAATTCGTTAAATGAATGTGTGTATTATAAGTAATGAAAATCTATCATGGCTAGTAATTTGGGGGTTGATTAAGGAAATTACGATGCAATGCAGCCATTATTTTATTGTAATGGTAGATGGGACAAAGATTAATCTTAATAGGTGAAGAACATTGAGTCTTGACAGGACAAGATGCCTCGAGGAATTTCCTCGGAGTGATACGACATCCTTCATCAACACATTACATATTCGAAAATTAATAAAGAGAAAATAACTCATTCAAAGGTATGATCAATAGAAATTAACTCGGGTAGATAAGGGTTTTATTCAGACTAACAAAATAACAAGCAGCCAAATGAATCACTTTTGAGCCCAAAGCCCGCATGCTTGATCCTCTTCATGAGCATGCCATTTATACCAAGAATTGGCAGTGGTTGTAGGTAGAACTGTTTAACCAATCGAAAGTCGGGAATACATCTAAAACTATTCAATGCTCAAAATTGTCATGAAGATCATGAATTAAGCAAATTTGATGTGAACAAAAGGCAACCCAGTTGTATCATGTATCACTATGATATGCTCAACGATGGAGACTCATGAATTCGGATGTGACATTGAGTAAAATAATCACTATGATATGCTCAACGATGGAGACTCATGAATTCGGATGTGACATTGAGTAAAATAAATTAAGCTCGCTCGGTCACTAACTTATTAAGCCTGTCCTTTTGTTATTAAAGAAATCCCAAAAGAAAATATCAAAACATGTTTGTTGAGATTAGATATGGGAATCGTAGAAGATAAGTTTGTAACAATGCATGTAATAGTTTTTTGAAATGTTCAAGGGACAAACTTGGCAACAGATATGGTCGATGGCCATCGTCCATCCCACTGACATTGTTGTAGTACATTTCATGACACATTTAATGCCAGCAGCACATCCAAAATTGAACATTGAATAAAAAATATTTGACGGCATTTTGAAACTTTATACTTTTTATGTAATTTTAATATATTTATTGCACTTCCTCATAAAATGCCAAAATTAAAAATTAGCATTCTTTTTACGTACAATTTTTTTATAACACTTTTGGGACATAACTAGGAGTCCTTTGAAGACTCCCCACTCCAAATCTCGAGGGTGGCATCATCTAATTATAGCCAACCAAAATTTAAATAATTAAAATGTAAATTTATAAAAAATTCCACACTCCATTTAAATAATTAAAATAAAAATTTATAAAAAATTCCCCACTCCAAATCTTGGGGGTGACATCATCTAATTATAGCCAATCAAAATTTAAATAATTAAAATGTAAATTTATAAAAAATTGAATACCAAAGTTACACTTTTCCAAATGAAAAAGTAGTTGTCTAAATGTTGGAGGTTTTCAACCTTTTCAAAGTTACACTTTGCCAAATGAAAACACACCCCAAATGAAAACACACTAGTCTAAATGTTAAATAATACTGTAGAAATTTTAAATTAATTGTTGAAAAAGCATATGATAGTTGTTAAACTTGCATAATCTAGGCTCCCTTGGGATATTTGAGGATGTTGAATCCATGTATGGATTCAAAAACGTGATTAGAACACTTCAAAATTTAGATCTTAGACAAACAAACAAAAAAATTCACCTGATTCACATTAAAAATCACCAGTTTTCGGTTTTTGTGCAGCTGAATAAATATGTGCAGAATGAAAACAATGTCATGTACATAATAATTGTCGATTTCATTTTTGAAAGGGCCGATAAAAAAAAAATTGCCATGCAAAAATTGTTTTGCCCTTCTATAAAGGATAAAATAGGCCCTAAAGGGCATTGAAGGCTTCAAATTTGAAGCTTGAATCCAGCCCATTATCAAAGACTGCCATGGGCGATTATAATGAAATATAAAAATGCAAACAAACTCTTGCAAGTTGGGTATGCTCCAAGATCTATACAAAGTCCCCACATTTCCCTATAACTAAATTGACCACATAATATTAACAAGCCAATTTGGTAAAATGTCCTTTCTGTATTTTCTCTATAGTTTTGCTTAAAATATATATTAATGTGTAGATATATAATTGTTTTTTATTTATCTGTCACATCGTGCTTTAAAATCAAGTCCTACCAAATGTTAATGGAATGGGTTAGGGTTTAGTTAGACTTAACATAGTTAAGGTTACCACAAGCGCTAATCTGTACGAAATCCAAGAGGAGCCAAAAAGACGACACA
This sequence comes from Pseudotsuga menziesii, assembly GCA_001517045.1. Taxonomy (NCBI): domain Eukaryota; kingdom Viridiplantae; phylum Streptophyta; class Pinopsida; order Pinales; family Pinaceae; genus Pseudotsuga; species Pseudotsuga menziesii. The sequence continues at coordinate 390,009 of LPNX011022210.1, forward strand.
TGGGCTCGAAACCGGTCGCCCATCCGACCAAGAGTGTGATGTGTCGGATGTCGCTAGCTAGCCCAGCCAACTGACCTAGATATACAGGTAATGTTGAAATTTAACGGGCAAAATGACCGTCATGGGGCATTTTGACCGTCAAATACAGTTAAAAATTTTAGTAGACCTTTTTTTTCTTAAAGGTAAATTTATCATTTAAACGTATTTTTGAAGGGCAATAAAATTTTCAAAAAGTCATTATATTACTATTATTTTTGAAGGGCAACAAAATTACTAAGACTTTATTATAAATTACTACTAGTAAATTAGTAATATCAATACTTTCATCTTATTATTATATAAAATTCTACTTTCTAAAGAAAAATATTTAGTATTATTTCCATCATCCATGCTTTTCTATTTTGTAGGTTTTCTTGATTTTTTCTGAAAGCAAAAAAAGTCATTTAACAATAATTTTTCTATTATTTTTTTTATTTTTTTAATATTGTAATTAGCATCTACATAGTACAAATTTCAATGCTCAATGCTCAACTAAATGATTTGAAAGTTGGAAGTTGAAACTTGGAAGGCTGGAGCTGGATACTAGAAGCCCTAGGGGTTGGAGAGTTGACAGTGGAATCTGGACTCTCGACACACAGTCTTGGAGAGCATTATCAACATTCAAAGGTACTGCTGTAGAATTTTTTTTGGTTTAGATTTAAAGATTTGTTTAAAAATCTATTGATTTGTTTAAAATCTACTATGATTTTCTTTGTATATTTTCTGTAATGTATATATATTAAAACTCCAAACTCAGAGTCGATAGTACATGGTTGAGAATTGAGATACATACAATAACAACGTACATCAACGTACATCAGTTAACCAGAAAATAATATTTCTAGACAGTTGCGGTGAGAGATTCAGTGTGTCTTGTCTAATTTTCGCAGAGTATTATCTCTAAATCAAATTTCTTTACAAACTGAACTGCGTGCAAAGTGAAAATAACATAATATATCCAAGAGAAGGAGAAAGTTGTGAGGGCTATGAAATTGATCCCAGTCTCACTCCTGTGCGAACTCGGTCATTTACTTCTGCAAATATTTTAGCGTAGCATTGCTTCAGCCAGACTCCTTCACAACTTCCTTGTGCTCACTATCCATTTTTATTTTCCACTAATGGACTGATGATCCAGAGTCCCAAGTCTACATTTCTTGGCATGTAACCATCAACTGGTATCGAGGACTCTGGAAATTTAATCTTCCCTGGGTATACATTCTGTAGACTACCATTGATGACCATCCATAAAATTTGTCCTATAATGGCTCTTTATCCCTTGCTTATTATTAATAATTATTGGGTATATAGCACCCTGCAGTAGCCAGCTACCATGGACGACCATCCAAAAAATTTGACCACCGTCGGGTCTATAATACACCTTCGCCTGCTTTGTTGACTAGCCAAAATTTGACCTTTCTCAGACCTTGGTCTGCTTCAACTGGCCAGATGATTATACAATTGTTATAAGTTATTCTGTTTCCGTTTCACAGTAACGCTCATCATCCTTCTGTTAGTTTTGTTATCAATTTGGTCCGATGGATACTAGAGTGTTGTTTTGGTATTCTGCGTTGTTGGGGAATCGGGGATCACTGTTGGCAGCTACTTGTTTTTGGATGTGTGGAGGAGGAAATACTACAGGCTTCCTCTCGGTCCTGGAGGATGGTCGATTGTGGGAAATCTGTTGCAGTTGGGTTTCAAGCCCAACGAGTCTCTCTTCCACCTTGCTATAAAATACGGGCCGCCCATGGGTCATGAGCTTCTCTCTCGAAATGAAAACCACTGTGGTGGTTTCATCTTCCGCTATGGCATATCTCCTAGTCCAAGTGTTCCAACTCTCTGTGTTCTTTGTTTTCATATCCATACATATAATATCGTTTGTGTTAGCAATGATCTGATATCATATCGTTCATTTGCCAACAATTTACTTCGTTTTCATGTCATATCTTTGTATGTTAACGACGAGCATTATGATGAAGAGCTCTATAATGGCACTCCTGTTTATGATCTCGGTACTTCTTATCGTCGGTCGTGGTAGCGGCAAGTTTATTTCCCCTGATAAGCTGTCGTCCTTTGATCCCAATCTCAATTCCATTGGCAACAATGCCTTTAGATTGCAAATTGTCGACGATAACATGGACAAGCTGGATGCAGTAGAGCGTGTTCAAGAGATTGTAAGCCCCACGAGCACTTCGGTCGCAAAGACTGCGATCAACGATAACAAATTATCATTCATGCTTAGCCCGATTGTTCACAAGAACAAGAAATTGGAACCGTCTGCATGTAACAAAGCTCTGAACCGTCTGCATGTAACCGGCCTGAACATCACACAAGCATCCAACGCTCTTTGCCCAATATGGATCTCACCGGCGAATGCTCAGACGTGTATCCAATAGCAAACTCTTTTCTGTGAAGAGGCTGGAAGCTCTCCAACATCTCAAAAAAGACCAAGTAAACCAAATGCTTCATCAGATTTTTGAAAGCGTTGTGAAGGGAAAGTGTGTGGATATTGCACACGTTGCCTTCCAGTCCTCGTTTAATCTCATAGGGTACATGGTATTCTATAAAGATTCCACATGCTCCAAGCCTAATCTATTCCAAACTTCCAAGTTTGTTTTATAATTACAAGGTTGTTGTCATTTTTAGATTGTATCAGTTAAAAACTTATAGTCTGTAGATAGCTTCGATTTTGGCATAAAGCTATTTCATATATGTCAAGCTCAAAAATAGTATAGGGATGAATTATTTAAATTTAGTTTAATTTTAAAAACACATAAAAATACCATCACAAGCCTTGTATAGTAACAACTTAGATATTCTTCGATATAGTATATCGAAGAAGTTAGCTAGAATAGCTTGGAAATTATCACTATGATAAACGAAGGCCAATGATCAAAAGATATTACTAGCACTTAATCAAGAAACACTAACCAGCATCGCAATGGCATTAAAGTTGGAAATTATCACTATGATAAACGAAAGCCAATGATCAAAAGATATTACTTGCACTTAATCAATAAACACTAACCAGCATCGCAATGGCATTAAAGTTTCAGATGAAGGGCAATAGCAAACCTTCACCTTCACTATTGAAGGGTAAAATTTTTAGCAAACCTTCAATCTTGAAGGGTAAAATTTTAAACAAAACGTTTCATGACGGGCAATATAAAATGTCAAAACATTAAAAAAAAAAATTTTGACGGGTAGAATAAAAACCAAATTCCAACACTGCATACAGGTGATACTTTACGGCCACACAGTTGTAATGGAGTATTTTATTTCTTAATTAAAAACTAAGTGGCATTATTAAAAAAAAATTGGAAATGTTTTATATTTTAGTTTTTTTTTCTGACAACACAACTAAGATTCAAAGCCAAAACAGGTAAAAAACCAGCCGGAAATAGAGAAAAAATCGTCGCCTAGTTAGACAACTCGGATAAAATGTCAATTCACAAGTACTTTCCAATAAATCGAAGTTTTCACAAGGCCATTACGTGTTCTAACTTCTATACATAATACAATGCACAGATTTATCATTCTTGGAATAAACAGACTTTGGTGGCTGAAATGATTGAAGCACTTACACATGAGCATGGCTGCAATAAATCATCAATGGGCGTTTTTTGTCCTCTTTGCCAAAAACCACTACCACTGCCTGCGGACCCTAAAACGTAAAAGCCAAATGAAACGACCCGGCCCCCCAGTTCGATTCCCCTCATGTCGTGCAGGGTTGGAATTTCAAATGACGGACACCCGTCAAAATTGCAGGTAACAAGCAAAATCTGGAACGTTTTCTGTATTCTAAGCCAGATTTTGACGGTCTCTGCAAAATCTTAGCTGTGTTTGACGGGTAGATTGACCCATGACGGGCATTTAACCGTCAAATTCCATCATCGTGTGTATTGTTATTTCGTACTTTCCCCATACACCTAACCTGCAGTGCTGCACGCAAAGCTTCTTGCACAACGCCATCCAATAACCTCTCTGTTTGCACTGCAGTGCAGACTTTCCAACCCCAAAACAAGCAAATCAGGTATCGAATCCTAGGGCTCCCCTCCTCCCCTTACCATGTCGAACATTTCAATAACTTCAAGACGTGGCGAAACCTGACAGGAATTGACAGCTGGTTTTGCAAATCTCAGAAACCTAACATAAATGCATACATACTCGACGTAGAAATAAAACATTTCCAGTTTTAAACGTAAGCGATTGGCAATTTGAAGGATTTCCCATTAAAGACTACACAACCGGTTCAGAAAGACAGCAACGATATTTTATTTTTAAAATTTATTTATTGAAATAATGGGGGAACAGCGTGTAAGCCTAGTAAAATCGAGGGTTAAGATGAACTGAAGATGAAGATTTAGCTTCCGAGGAAAGCAACTTAATAACTCCAGTGTTTAAACGGATTAAATATGGATCTGTGCTTTGGGGTTTTAGAAGGAACGCAGGTTACAGTGAAGGATAGATAGATTCAATATGAATTTTTGCTCTGGGGCTTAGAAGAAAGGCATCTTCAGCTGGGGCTTGCCAAGAAGGCACATACCACTCCACTCTAAGTTTATGGTTACATCATCGGACATATTTATTTCCTTGTGATAAGCACTGTAAAATATTATAATCTACATGCCACAACTGATAACCGATATAATAAGGAAACAATCCAACTCGTTCTGCCCACAAACACTCAACCAACAATAAGCAAGAATTACGGCCGTTGATACGATTGCAGCACATGGCCGAATTAAAGAGGTTGATGCTACTCCACACATGCAGACGAAAATGGATGAAAACAAACTTAGAACCCTCAGCCTCAATATCACAGTACATGGAGAGGAACATGGATAAAACAACCTCTGGGTGTTTAATCCAGTGGAAATTCATGTGGACAAACTAAATGCTAAACGGCAGAAGAAAGATACAGAAAGATTCAAATACAATTGACTCGTTAAAATTAGCCAGGCATTAGAGGCCTCCCACCTATAAACCAGTGGAAATTCATGCGGACAAGCTAAATGCTGAACGGCAAATGAAAGATACAGGAAGATTCAGAACCTGGAGCCGTAGAATTGCTACTCATCCAAAACCCTGCAGCGCCAATCCAGCAACTCATCCCTGAGGAAATCGGCAGGGATTGAGAGGTTTATGTCGGGCAAAGTTCTGAAAACACGGTTCTCTTTAATGGTTTCAAATATTTTATATTTGGATTTAGGTGGGAGGACAGCAGCTGTCACTCTCAGACGGTTTAGGTGTCGCAATAGAATTATTTCGATAATCGATACATAACGGCAGATTTGGTTTTAATTTAAAAACTCTCATGATGAATAGTATCACAGAATAAAGCCCTTTCCTAGCTGGTCCATAAATATCATCTTGGAAAGGAACCTTTTTAATCTATGGTCTTATTTTGTTTTTTGGGGTCCGGTGGTTACAATAAAAGGGTCGAGAGATTGATTTAATTCATCACTTATTCATCAAATTGATGAGAGATTATTTTGATTAATTTGTAAAAAAGGTTTTTTTTAAATGATTTTTTTTAACTTGTAAATAAGGTCTTTCTAAATGAACACCTTTTAAGGCATAGGTTTAAAAGTTTTAATTTGGTCTAATGGTGATAAGGAAAGGGTGAAGAGATTCATTAAGTTCTTGATTGATTAAATTGATGAGAGGTCCATTAAGAATTTGTTTAAGCATAGTCATGTGGATTTGGTTGGTGTTTCTGATATGCACATGAGTATAAAGGTATTCATGCTAGATGCACATTGTGGCGACCAATATTCAACACAAATTAAACTTGGCAAATAACATTATGTTATGGACACACTATATTCTTTGTCACACACTACTGGTGTTGTGATCACAAAGGCATAAATTCCAATCATGTGATATGCATAACATAATGCATTGATTCTTGTAGTAGACATGCAACCAAACAACATGGCATTTAATGTAGTTGAATAGCTCAAGAATTTGTGCAATGAATACCAATAATCAAGAGGAATCATCTTCCTTGTTTGTCTCTTCCTCTTTGGGAACTTTAGTATTTTGTTCAATATATACAATATAATAGACTAGAAGACAAAACTTTAGTATATCCTTTAACTATAAGATAAATGTCATATCCCAAAAGTAGATCCGTCTTAATCCAATTTTTCGAAGTCTAAATATTTTTATCTTAATTTTTGTACATGTTTAGAAAAAATTACACATAAGTTTAGGTGGATTTATGTTGGTTTTAATTTTTTTTATTTTATAAGATGACATGGATTTTTTAATTACTTTTTTATTGGGTTTTAATTTTTTATTTTATGAGCCGACATTAATTTATCTTTTTAACTATTTATTATTTGTGTAGTGTTACGTGACGTACCCATACTGGGTTGTAAAGCACCTCGTTACTCTTTGCGCAATCATATTGTGACTATTTGAATAGTTAGTTGCTTGGATATTTTGCTCAAGTTTAAGTTGTCCATACCTTACTATACCTTCTCATTAGCTTAAAGGGAATTAGGAGTGGATATAGACATCCCAATGTTTGTGTGAATTAATATATTAATTTTTTCTTAGTTCACTAATTAATTTGAACAGGGTTGTGAATAGACCATCTATCTATAGGCACATGTTGTGATCCCTACTCAATGGTTGGCTCAACAAGTACAAATATTTGTGTCTTAGGAAAGTGCAATGTTGAGTTTTCCATCTTAGTCTATTACATCTACGTATTAGAAATCAACATAGTTCCACTAAATCTGTGTAGTTATTTTCACATATCCATACATGTGTTAGTGAGATGCAAAAAGCCCCCAGGGTCAACTAAAGTGGTTTGACTTGCCATGTTGAAGTTGTATTATCCAAAGAGGTCATAAAGTGAAATCCACATCAATCCCTCGAGGTTAGGCATGTTGTATGTCAACAACATTTACCTTGGGGTTCCATTCATGAAATGTGAGAAATCCTCGAGAAAATTTTCCATGGAAAAAAAGGTATCAAGATGCATTCTACTAACTATGAAAGAACAAATAGTGACTACTAAAAATGGCCAACCATGTGGGGTGATGACATAAAAAGACCCAACCACCTTAACACCAGCATTTTGCATTGAAGCTCGAAGACTAATCAATGCCTCGTAATGATTTACCTTGCTCATTTTGTGACCCCAAAAGGAAGAGAAATTTGAACCTTTTAATTGTCATCAAGACCATGGGAACTCTTCATGCATAGTTTTAGTTTGATAGGAGAGGTCAAATTAACATAAGTAGTTGGACAAGTTATTATAGTTTTATCTTGAGTTGTTCTGAGATCCTCATCATATACATCCAAGCCATCTGATTGAACATGGGATTGACCTGTAAGATAGAGTTGTTATGCCAAATGAGGCTTTATGTAGGGATTCATTATTTGAAAACAAAGAAATTAAGGGGCAAATTCAAGACTTGTTAGAGAGATGGCACATACACCTCACCTCATCATGGCCTTATGTCCCTGACATTGTATTAGTCCCAAACATGGATGGCATGTGGAGGATGTGTAGATTATTGACTTGAATACTATCACCATTAAAACCAATACGCAATGCCAAATGCCAATACCCTATTACATTTAATCTCTACAAGTGAAATTCTTCAGTAAGATTGACCCCAAGCTTGGTTAAAGCCACTAGATGCCAAAAGCCAAAGAATAAGTGTAAGACAACCTTCAATACATGACAAGGATCATTTGAACAATTGGTAATGTCATTTGGCCATACTAATGCCACTAAAACATTCACAAGGATGATAACAAAGTGCTAAGATTGTCGTATTTCATTCATGATCTTGTATTTAAGTAACATACATGTTTTACCTTGGAGGATCATTTACACCATTTAAACCAAGTATTTGTAGTATTTTTTTGGAGAGAAATGGTTGGTTAACACACCATTTAAACGAAGCATTTGTAGTATTACACGGAGAGAAATTGTTGGTCAACATAAATAAGTGTACATTTAACCAACAAGGACTCATTTATTTTAGATTATGTCATGATCAAAATGGACTGTGCATTAAATTGAGAAATATTTCAACTGACATGTCCACATCCCTTAATCATTCCAGCAGGAGGGGACATTAAGTAAATCCGGGCTTTAAATTTTGCCCGACAGGCAATTGCAGTTTCATAACATAAAAATATGTGTATAGCATTAATTAACATACTAAATTTAGTTAATCAATTCATTAATTAAAATGACTAAACAATCCTGACGATTATAAACAACCTCGACGATTATAAATAGCCTCTACTGTTATTTCCACCTTCCTGACATTTTCAACATCAGAAGTCAAAAATCAGAACCACATAACGATGACTTAACCATGCCTTCCTGGCATGCCTGCCCCAACATCTGAATCCTAAGTTACCCGATTAGCACGTCGGACCTTGAAATCCGACACTGGTTGAATAATATTACCAACGACCTTTCCAATGATGACATTGGCATCACCGCCTCGGCATCAAAACTCCAATGATTCACACACATAGTGCTATCACCCTCTGACTCGAAAGTTGGAATTCAGAATGAAACGAAACCACAACTCCACAAGGAAATCCCTGACTCTGACATTGGAATCACCACTTTGACATCAATACCAAAAGCTCCCCTTCAATTTGGGTCCCACCACATTGGAATTTCATTCTCAACGGTCATGTTGATTTCGAATTCGATATCTCAGTGTCGACATTTCATCATCGACACCGGTATGATGATCCATTCACTAATAATATGTTGATCCCGACAGTAGCACCTCATCACTTCAATAATTGACAACTAACTTGTTGTTTAACATCGTACTCTGTTGAGATTCCGCTTCCAGCTTTAGGCATCAACATTGGTACTTTAGCAATGGAAACTCAGAAATATTCTTTTGATTTACAAGACATGTGCAGATGCAAATTAAACATTCACAGTGGAAACAAAATTGATCCATGCACATAATTGATGCGTATACCAGCATAAGCAAATACAAGCATCAAATAAAACGTGTCTGATTCAAATACACAAGAACACTTATCTTAAACAATGCAGACCCAAGTAACTGGTTGTGTAAGAGTGACTTTCCACCCAACCATAGGCACTCTATCCAACATATACTCTTTCTGCTAAGAGGCCACCCCCAAGCTGGGTTATGAGGCCATCAAGGCAAAGGAAACAACCATAGGCTTCTCTCTCTCTACGCACAACCCATTCTTCTCTCTACGTTCAACCAAGTGCTCATACAGAGCTCTGCAGGGATGTCACTCAACCCTTGCAGCCTTGGCTTCCACAATACTTTCCCCACACAACATGCTTCTTGGCTTAGGAATCCCCTTCATCGGCCCATGGATCTAATTGGGTGATCCATTTTGTCAAGTCCTTCTAATGTGTGCATTGAAGAAGACCAACCTACTAAATGTTGTTGGAGAACCACCTGTAGCCTAAATTTGTGGCTTCTCAAGTATCTACAAGCAACATAACTCAATGGAATGGTTTTCTAGTTGGACCAACATCTCTACTCACCTACCGCCATTGAATTTCCTTCCAAATTTGTAGCTCTATCCTAATCTTGAATTTCCTGGGTTATACACAGGCATGAACATCGATAATGACACAAGAGTGAGGATTGACTCCAAGAGGTATGAGAAATTGGTGTCAAGACCACTAACCTGGATTTTGACAGTATATTAAAAGGATTACTGACAACTGACATAGTTGTCGCAAGAGTGCAATAAGCCCCATGCTTCAATAATTGCATGAACTGACTTTTCCCACCAACCTCACACATGCATTCAATGATTGGATTAGTAGTCAAGAGAAGGTAATTGGGTCATTCAAGGAACATGGAAAATTGGGGTGAGTTCTAAAGTTGACACTTGGCAATAAGGATTAGTTTCCCATAGGCCCCCTTTCCTCTTCCCCTATAGACTTGGAATCATATCCACATTTGGTTCTCTTTACACAACCATTCTTGGACCATTTTATTATTTATGCGCATAATATTTACATACATTTCGAATTGGTATGATAAGCCAAACACATAGTCCAAATAGAATATTTAGATCATACTTTCCTAGCCATTCACTAGTCGGGCCATGACCTTGAGCTCCACATTAGGAATCCATACTAGCATATTTACATCATTTACATAATTATGGTTAAATACATTCCAACTCTAAACTGAGGACATTACATCAACCATTGTTGATTAGCTACCATCAAACAATATCCATCACTTGTGATATTTCATGAGAACGATGAATTGCCTAAGATAGTTTATTATGCATCTTTCCCATGTAGCACATTCCCTTAACAAGTTAAATCACAACTATGTTTCAATTGGGGAATCATGCAACATGAGTGTTCAAAGAGATTAAGCATTGGGTTGTGGTCACTCTTTTACTCACATTGATTAGCATTAATCAAGCCTTCAATTTCAAAGAAGATACTTCTAACTGGACACAATTTATATGCAACACATGCTTATTAGCTCCATCACATAACACTTTGATAAATTTGTAGACATAGTTGTGAATTACTTGTTGAAGGATCAAGAAATGTATTTATTGGTGATATTATTACTCGGTTAGAGACAATCATGCAAAATGACCATAAGTCTCCCTAGTTCCTCTAAATACAATGAAATTTTGAGAATGCATGTTAATTAACGTAAATAATTATTTATAATAGTTTAAGATTCTGATTAATTGCCATAAATGAATAACAAATAAAATTATCAATTGTTTTTATTGTGGGCACTAGCAATTCGATTGAAAGTGTTTATATTTAAGTTCCAGTGATTGCTTTTAATGCTTTCAAATAAGCTTGCGCACAATGTCTAAACTTTATGCATGCAGTGACGTAGAACTCCATGACAATCCCACTATATGACTTCTAAGCTATAACATTTGATTTTGTTGAGCAAATCACAAACATCAATTACTGCACAATGCACATGTTGTATCCCTCAATATAACATACAAGATGCAAAACATATACTATGGCTCTCATGTTGGGTGTCGATGTGGGTTATGAGTAAAGGTTAGTTTCTTCATGTAAGTAAATGTAATCAATCATTAAGGTCATTTTATATGATCAACTAAGTTGTTAGTTGCACATATTATCATGTTTATTATGGTCAGTTGCTTCAATTGTGATCTTTAGACTTGAGATGCCTTTCTATTATAAGTAAATGTCTTTTATCATCAAGTTTAATTATTAGACAATCATTTCTCAAGTATATTCCATGGATTTTCAACAATAATCGTATATCTATTTTGGTTAGTAAGTTGTCCCTATTTAGTTTCTAAGATTAGTATGTGAGCCATCACTTTAAAAACAATGTCTTCCTCCTTATGTTTTATATGTTTCACGTGTTATTTTATGGATTTTGGATATAGTGTTATGTAATATGTAGGGGTTTACATAACTTGGATTTTAACAAGTTGACCTGACACTTTAAAGGCAACATGTTTCCCTTTAAGTTTATATATTTCACTAATGTTATTTATGGATTTTGGGTATATTGTGATGTAATAGAAGGTTTTATGTAACTTATATACAACAAGTTATGCCTTAGCACTTTGGAATAAATGTGTTTGCCATTATATTTTATATATTACACTTGTGTTTTTTGTTATATTGTAATGTAATATAAGGTCTATACAATTTTGATCATAAATGTTGGGACCTATCACTTTGTTCACCATTATATTTTATTTAGTGTACTTATGATATTTTATAGATTCTAAATATATTTAAGTCAATAGGCATTTTTTTTCCATAAGTGATTGAGCAAATGTCGATTGAATGTATTTAGGTCATTCATCTGTCTTCCATCTCCACCTTTCACCTATCAACTCATAAATGTGCTTGACCAATTGTCCTTCAAAATCCATGCAAATAGAGGTTAGAGGGTTCAAAGAATGATGGGACCAAATGCAAGAGAACATCCCTGCAAACAGTGATTAGAGAACCCATAGAACTATGGGAGCAAATGCTAATAGAGAAAAAAATGCTCGGATCTCTACTTATCCGTCTACAAGCCCCTCTCACCTCTTGGGAAATGACTTGAATTGTATAACAAAACCTTTGTGGCTCCCATGTACCATTCCATTGTTATTATTCTCTCGAATGGTCAGGTTTCTCATGGCGGGGAGCAACCTGTACCCCTCTTATGTCTTATGTGGCTCATTCCCCACCAAGCTTCCAATAAAGGCCTTCTTGCCCAAGTATTTGAATCCCATTTACTATCGCCTTAGGATGAATATGCATACACTTGATTAATCCCTCTTTCCTATTTGATTTCACTTCCCAATCCGGTGATCCAGTTATTTTACTAATCATCAATGTGTAAAATATCCACTAAAATTATAAACTCTTTTTTTACAGATGAATTTGCACCCAAAACATTGATTTGTTATCCTAATTCTATGGTTTTAATCTTCTGCTTTCTCAGTTATCGTAACAAGATTCTATTGACGAGTGTGATGCATATTTCAAAGGCATGTTCCCAATTAATTTCTTTGGGAAAACATTATACATTATAGTTTATGCTTCAATACATACACAACAAATATATTTCATGGTGTATATCTACACATATAAACAGTAAATGCTACTTATTCTTTTTGGATATATATTAATAACACAAGATTTGGCTAAGTAACTTCAGATTTCTTCTCTTATAGATACAAGATCTTGCTAAATAATTTGAGATTTATTCTCTTATAGTTATTAACAAGGAAATTTTTAGGGGTGAAATTTATCCCATGAGCTATTTTTCCATGTTTTATTCAAAAAACAGATTTGTCAATTTGCATTTTTTAAGCCCCAAATCGCCCAATTTTAATGAGGTAAAACTTGTTCACTCTAAAATCACTAGATTATTATATAAACTACATAAAATCCTTAGAATTTAAACTATTTTTACAAAAATATCGCCAAATATTTTATAGTTGACATTTTAAGAATTGGTAAGATTCACAAAAGTTTATACACTTTCAAATACGTATGGATCCTTAAAATTTTCCCTAGAACTTATTAATAGTCGCAATAAGGAATAAATAATTGCCTCTACCACAGAGTCAAAGATCTTCTGACATCTGCTTCAAACTATCATCAGTTCAACACACTGAACAACTCCAATAAGTGAATATATCTTTAATAATATTTGGACGTGTGAAGGTAGAATATAATGGATTAAAACTAGTCATTCCTTTTTCGGATACTTTATGAACCAGTTTGTTTTCTTGTTGAATTTTATTATCAAGTAACTCCGGGAAGATGATAACAATCACTACAACAAGGAATTTGCATCGGATTTAGCACCAAATTTTAGTGTAATTTTCTTCCCAATTGTGGTGAACAATTTGGCACTAAACTTGGCGCTATTTTACATTTCATAAAGCGTCAACTTTTGAGTCCCTTTTTGCATCCTTTTTTACCTCCAATTTTGCGCCCAATTTTTTGTATCATTTTTTGCGTCTTTTTTTATGCCCTTCTTTGTGCCCAATTTTGCATCCTTTTTTATGTCCTTGTTTGTACCTAGTTTTGCATCCAATGTTGTGTCTGGTTTTGCACCTATTTTCATGTCGAGTTTTGTGTCCAATTTTGCACCCAATTTCGCATCCAATTATGTATCCAATTTTGCATCTAGTGTTGTGTCCATATTTGCATCCAATTTTGATCTTAGTATTGCATCTAGTTTTATGTCTAGTTTTACTTCTAATGTTGCATCCCATTTTGCGTCCAATTGTGCATCTCATTTTATGCCTTTTTTGCATCCAATTGTGTATCTCATTTTATGCCTTTTTTGCATCCAGTTTTGCGTCTAATGTTGTGTCTCATTTGACATCTTTTTTGCATCCATGTTTGCATCTGATGTTTTGTCCATTTTTATGTCTAGTGTTGCATCTCATCTTGCATCCAATTTTGTGTCTTGTTTAACATATTTTTTTGCATCAATGTTTGCAGGAAATGTTGCAGTTGGCTTTGTGCCTAGTGTTGCATCCATTTTTGTGCCCAAATTTGCGTCTAGTTAGGAATCCATTTATGCATCTATTGTGGCATGTGTTGCATCCAATTTTGGGCCTAGTATTTCGCCTAATTTGGCCTCTAGTTTTATGCCCAGATTTATGTCTAGTGTTTAGTCATTTTTGCATCCATTTTTGTGTCTGATGTGATGTACACTTTTAAGTCATGTTTTGCATCTAGTGTTGCATCTACTTTTGAGTCCATTTTTCATTTTGTTTTGTGTCCCATTTTGCATCCATTATTAATTAAGAATATTGATTTCAATTATTAATAGTGAAATATATCATTTTTTTATTGATTTTGAGTCCAATATATTAATTTCAATTAAATATTGAAATATGTCAAATCCTCAAATATCACTAAGAATTCAAATTTATAGTAGAACATTTGTGAAGAAGTTTAAGGGAAATTCATCACATCCATCCAAAAGAATTAATGTTACCATGCATAGTAATTCTCCATCAAAAGAACATTGACAATTTTTAATATATATAAAATAACAAAACAATATTGTAAATATCATCATCATCTTTAATCAAATCAACTAAAATTCAAATATACGATCAACATATCAAAACCTTTCATGGATATCATTATAGTAAAGTAAAAAGAAGTCAAATATATATATTATTTGAATACCAACATGACAAAAAATAAGTTGTATGATCTCCATATATAAATATAAAAGTTCAAATGATAAAGATATCATAGTGATATATCAACAACAATACATGTAAATATAATCCAAAATGTGGCATGCTCATGCATAGCATCAATAGGTAGCTAAAACCACCTGTATCATCATCAATATCATGGTCATGATCATCAAACTTGTCATCTTGATCAACCTCATCACCATCACTGTCGTCATCATCATCATCTTCTTCTTCTTCTATATTTGACAGAGACTCAACATAATTTGGATCACCATGTATGGGGTCATCAATTGTTGTGATCTAAAAAAATTCAATATTAGATGTTAGTATTAATTCCACACGATAATGAATCTTTCGATTATATTTCTAATATTAACTCAAACAAAGAAAAACAAAGTATAATACAATTGAAATCAATATGAGTGTGCACTAACATGACTACAAAAGAAAGTGCAAAAAAAAACTAAATGACAATTTTATTAAAAGATATAAACAAATTAACTAGTTTAAGAAGTGTGAAATGCCAATAACAATATTGATCTTCTCCTTAATTTTATGATAACATTATTTTATATAGATGTTTCACAAAATTAAGTTTAGCTTAGACTTGATTATGGTAGGATCTAGGTTTAAATTTTGAGAGTTAAAATGTTCGTTAGGAAGTATTTTAACATTATGTTGTATTGATAATCTCTAGAAATTGCATTTCAATGGAGTTTAAATTTAAATGTAATATGATCCATCATAAAATATAAGGAATTTTTTAAATATAACTAATTAAGTATGACAAAGAATAACATAAAAGTTGTTATGAGGAACAAAGTCCTTGCACAATATTTCCAACAACTGTGAATAAATCTCTATCAGTTCAAGGTCATGGAACATGGGTACAATAGTAGCAATGACGGGATATATGCTTTCTTTCTTATTTTAATGATGGGACATGTTAAAAAGTTGATGATTTCAATATTTTCCTAGTTTTGAGTTTATTCTTAGAAATTTCATAACTTTTCCTTTCCTATCAATTGATGTACATTACCAGTTTTCATTTGCTTCTTGGGTTGTCCATTACTAATTATTCATTGAAGGGTCTACTATGTTTGATGTAGATATTACAGTGGCACCAAGAATGAGATGTGAAATATGACTAAATCACTCCTCTAAATTTGATGTTATGTCTCACATTTTTTAATTGATCTATTTCACATAACAAAGTGGTATTATTAACATTAAAGAAAAGTTAGAGCTTGCGTCTTATACAATAACCCATTACATTATTTTAAAGGTTAAATTATGGTAATTGGCGAGGTATCCAATTTTGAACTAAGTTCTATGGTGAGTAATGTTGTATGTTATATATAAAGGATTTAGGTACATTTACATTGTAATTGGTTAGGTATCTACTTTTACAATATGCATTTTGGTGGTGAGTAATGTTGTAAGTTATGGGATTTAAACTCTACTATTACATTATGGATTGGGTTTTTCATATATACATATCTTGAGAATTTAGGTACAATGACAATGATGATGGCAATGATAATGATGATGACAATGAGAATGAAATGAATGATGATGATGATGACGATGACGATGACGATGACGATGATGGTAGCGATGATGGAAATGAAAACAATGATGACAATGATAATGAAATGAATGGTTACGATGATGAAAATGAGAATGATGATGGTGATGACAATGACAACAATTTTTAATCTACGTGATCTAATTAGTAGTATGGAACCTGGGGCATAACCACGAGTCCTCGAAGAAATTGTTAATGATTACGTCATTATCATCATCATCATCATCATCATTGGAATCATTTATCATCGTATAATCATCATCATCATCATCACATAATAATATTCGTCATGATCAGTGTGCCATCATAGTCATCACCGCCATCATCATCCATGTCATTATGATTGTCATTGTCATTGTCATCGTCCTTGTCATCATCGTTGGCATCCTCATTGTCATTGTAAAATCATATCAAAGTCATTCTCATCATCTTTGTCGTCATCATCATTATTGTTAATGTCATTTCCATTGTCATCATTGCCTATGTAATAGTATGGAACCTTAGACATAACCATATGTCCTTGAAGCCATGATTAAGGATTGCATCATTTTCATTATCAAAATCATCATTATTATCATCATCGTCGTCGTATAACTATCATTATTGTTGTCATATAATCACATTGTCATCTTCATCATCATTATCATCATCATCCTCAACTTTATCATATTTTTCATCGTCATCATTGGTATATATTCATTGTCATCGTCACCACTATTATCATCATCACGTAATAATATCATTATCATTAATGTCGTTAGGGATAATGTACCTATTAGATGGTGGTTTAGAGGCCACCAACTTATTGTATTCCACTTGCAGACAACTAGGGTTTTACAAGCATATATAAGAGAATGAGATAAAGAGAGTATGGATCTTGTTTATGATGCTTGATCCTATCTTTCTTTCTCTTCTCCAATGCTTCTTTTCTTCCAATATTCAATACCTGCAACTGAGATTTACTCTTCCTCAAAGTATCTTCTAATGTTATACAAGATGATATATGATGTATATTGATTGCATTCAAAACAAATTACAACCTAGATCATTACTCATAACATTAGAAGCATATATCTAGACACCGATGGAAGGAAAAACAATCTTTATTAACATATATCTGGAAACATTACATAGCCTCCTGTCTGACAAGCTCCTCTACAAACCAAGACCCGAGTCCTCTTGCTCCTCTCCTCAATGGAATTCTCCAACATAACTTTTCCTTCAAAGTTTGTCCCCTTTCCTCATACCCTTACCCTCCTTTTATACTTGTTGTTGAGGAAGGAATTCGAGGCTTAGGATGGTTGGGGAAGTTGCCAAAATGAGCCCAACCTCCGCAAGTTAATCGTCATTTTAATTTTTAACTATTTTTAATGGAATTCACAGGTTCATGTGGAGCATCTCATGAATGACTCGCGACTCGTGGGTTTTCTTAAGGAAACACATGAATTTCATTATTAAGGATAATACGAGGGTTTCACATGGTAGACCCGCGAATGGCATGCGGTGATGTGAGTTGATCAAAGGAAAGTCGCGAATATGTTGTGAGTTTAAGAGAAACAAATGGTTGATGATGGAGTGAACAAGGTGTATTAAGGATCCAAGTCATGTACTATAGGGTTATGACTACTTCAATCCATAGATGTACTTTTGTGTAACTACATATTTGATTTCATTACTCTGACAGAGAAGTGCCCTTTCATAGTATAACATATGCCCCCTAATGTATGATATTAGAGGGTAAGGATGGCTGAAATAGATTACAATCTTTATTCAGAGGACTCAAAATCAAGGCTGCAGAGAAGTACCTGAAACAGGAAACATGAGGTCATTTATACAAAATCATCACTGAGGATGCCATGTTCAATAATGAGGAACACTAAATCCTTTACAAGATACATCATATGATACATGATACATGTCCACGTATGATTTACAAAGGTGGATCATAGCCGCATGAGTATAATTATAGATCTTCAATTGCTGGAAAAATTGTCACCAGACATGGCACAATCTTGCGCAACTTAGATTATATAGGATGTAAACCCAAGGTCTTCATCCAAATCCATAGAAACCAGTACGAATCCTACGATGTGAATAGAGTGATTTGAAGTCAAACATGGAAGGGTACCATTGGAATATCAGTTAATAAGTTATACCGATAACCAATGCAGAGGAGTCCACCAAGATGTGAAGTGGATCCAGAGGTACTAACTTGAAACTCTAGGTTTTCTTCTTGTAGCATGTGCAAATCGGAAACCATGTGTGAAGAGGAAGGCAATGAATCCTTCAACAGGTCACTGGAGTAACTGGTACACTGGATAAGGAGAGTAGACATAGTACAATATCAGAGATGGAAAAGATAGGGATAAATGTCAACAAACAGAGACTAACGATCCTTGAACAATGAGCATGGCACAAAGATGACCCAAGGAAAATTTAAACTTCAAGGAAGACAACCAGACTAATCTTCAATGTAGGAGACATTGACAAATTCCCCATGTACTTAGGAAAAGTTAACAATGGAGGAGTAATGACTCGGAGTACTAAGTTGAACCGATAGGTAAAAAACTGAGACATGAGTGATGGGAGACTCAAACTAGTGCTTTTCTCAAGGTACTTGTTGCTAGACCATGTATAGAAGAGTGTGTTTCCTTCCTTCCTTTCTTGTTAAGTTTTAACGAGTCCAATAAAGTCAACTCGAGTCTTTCTTCATTTTTTTATCAAGGTTGAAGAAAAGAGAGAATATTACTTGATATAACACTGATTTGTGGATTTTACGAGCCTGAATTACTAGATGTTCATCAGTGTTTTCATGGTTTTGAGAATCTTAAAACTCTAAAGAAGACTCTAGGGGGTGCTTTTTCATAAAGTTAGTCTCCTGAGTCCGAAAAAGTATAAAACAATGCAAAGGAGAACTCTCTTAGCTTCCGAAGAACTAAGGTATAACTTTTTTGTACTTAGTCAGCAAGGTTTGAAAAAAGGGGTAAACTATCACAGAACCGACGCTCCTTCAAAAGCAAGCATATAGCCTTAGTCTAACGAGTGTGAAGGAAGGAAAGATCACTCAAAATGTTCCATTTAGTTACAAGAATGGGACAAACAACAGGAAACTCGATGTCTTGTGCATTTAGCGAGCATGACAATGACACAAAGAACACTTGGAATCTTTTTCATATTTTAATCCAGAGCATGAAAAAGAAAAAGTGAGCTCGAACATGTTGCTTTTTCGTAAATTTAGTCCTCGAGAACCGAAAAAGAGATAAACCTACACCTGAAGATACTCTTCTAGCCATAGTGGACTAGAGTATTTCTTTTTCGTAAGTAATCCATAGGGTCCGGAAAAGGGTTAAACTTATACCGATATGGATGATCCTTCATTTCCTTTAACGAGTCTGAAAGAATAAGTAACTCAACAATCCAGTTAGTTTTAAGGAGTTAGACCAGGGATTGAAGATAACTTCATAGGATGGGAACCTTATGACGAAGGATAGTCTGCAAAGAGAGTGAGTATGAGGCTCAATTTTGTGTAAAAACATATATGAAGGCTCCCGTAACCTAGCAACATGCACCATGGTCACCATATTGACAAGAGGTGTTCTAGCTATGGTTTCCCATGTTCGAAAGGCTCTAATCCATGGAAGAATTACAATAATTGAAGAAAAATGGAAGTTGCATATCGTAGTCCATGGATAAAAAGGAGATCCTAGGGTTCACAAAGGGATAAGGTATTAATGAAACATGCAAGGAGAACTAGATCCTATGCTATATGCTGGAATAATAGACTCCAAATTCATTCGTCAGCTACAAAACTAGGTAAAAACAACCAATATTAGTCAAAATAATGAAAAATTGACCAAACTATATCAAAGTGGGTAAAAATATCAAAATTTTACTATAAATAGTTCATTTGGTTTGTTAAAAAACAACTCATTTGGTTTTTTACCTTGTTATAATGCAAAAAATCCCTCAACTTTAAAAGCTTCGTACGAGCCAACCGGTGGACGAATTCACAAACCGCAAGTTGCAAGTAGACCATCATCTCCCAAGCTTTCAATTCATGCCTTTAATTTCAGTTTTTTATGAATTTTTAGGTCTTTTGTAACGAACATAAAATATATAAATATTAAAAATAATATTAATAGATAATTAATAATTAATAATTAATAATTATCAAAGAGTCATGACTATAGGTTGGAAAGTCATGAATGGATGTATATAAGTCCGACCATTGTAAATGTATCATATCAATTCTATCATCAATTTATATATTATTATGGCTTATTTAATATTTCAAATCTTTTGGTAATATTATTTGTGTGAGCAAATAATTATTCGCTTCAAGTGGTATCAGAGCCTCGTTGGCTAGATCTCGGCCTTTGGCCATATTTTTGGCTTTTAGCCATCACCCAGGGTTTCCCTGAATTTTTGGGTTTCACATTATTTACACCTTGTGTAGATTTGGGTTTCCCAAAAAAATAGGACTTTGTCCTTAAAAAAATAAAAAAATAAAAAAAGGGTAAAAGTAACTCCCCCCAAAAAAAAGAGTTAAAAAAAAAGTAAAAACAAAAAAAATGTATATATATATATATATATATATATATATATATATATTTAAAAAAAAATTATTAATTTTTTTTTTTTTTAAAAATCCACCATTCTCCCATCATTCGCCTGATGCCTCCCTACTGCTGCGCTCATCCCTCACCCCATGCTCTGATACCACTTGAAGTGAATACTTATTCACTTACACAAATAATATTACCAAAAGACTTGGAATATTAAATAAGCCATAATAATATATAAATTGATGATAAATTTGATATGATACATTTACAATGGTCGGACTTATATACATCCATTCATGACTTTCCAACCTACAGTCATGACTCTTTGATAATTATTAATTATTAATTATCTATTAATATTATTTTTAATATTTATATATTTTATGTTCGTTACAGATTTAGATTTGAGTTTGTGAATTTGATCAAAGCCTGTACATATAGGCCCTGGATTGCGCCTCTTGTCAATGGTAGACCTACAAAATTTCTCCAAGGATTCCCAATGTCACCCTTTCTATACATCTTGATGGAAAAAATTCTTAGCAGAAAACTTTCAGCTGAAATGTAAGCTGGTTACATCCCAGGCATCAAGATTTCCACGAGAGTGGACCAAATAAACCATGCTCTCTTCGTGGATGACTCTCTTCTTCTAGGAGGGGCCTCATTGAAGATTCTCGGGGCCTTCAATGATGTTCTTCAAAAGTTTAGTTTAATTTCAAGTGCCTTGATCAACAAGAAAAAAAGTGCAGTCTATGGCTGGAATGTAGAGAAACCCGCCATTCTTCGAATAACAAACTTCTTTGGTTTCCCTGGCTTTGACAAGTGGGAGAAGATAAAGTATTTGGGGTTGCCTTTAACTCTTGGTCCAGCCCCTCCTTCTCTCTGGCTTGAAGTGCTAGCCAAGATGAAAGCTAAAATCGTTTCTTGGGATGGTCAATGGTTAACTAAGGATGTACATTTGATTTTGATCAAGTCAGTTCTATTAGCTCTTCCTAGCTTTCAATCTTCATTGTTGCTTGCCCCCAAGTCAATCTCAGCTCAAATTTCTAAACTCCTGTGTGATTTTCTCTGGAATGGCAGTAAAGGAAGTCATAACAAGATGCATTTGGCAAGTTGGCAAATTCTTAAAAAACCCTTATCAGAAGGTGGATTACAAATTTGTGACCCGTGTCTGGCTAATATGGCATTGCGCAAAAAACTTATTTGGAAGCTCTATGTGGACAAATACCATCCTGTCAGTAAGATTTTCAAAATGAAATATCTCAAAGGTGGCTCATTGAGAAATATAACATCGTCTAATACACCCTCAAGTACAGCTATTTGGAATTCTTGTAGAAGAGGCATTGACAAATTTAATCAACAGCTTTATCGAATCCCTGGCAATGGGAAGTAGATCCTCCTCTAGGAGGACAAAATCTCAGGAAATCCCACTCTTTCCTCTGTCAATTCGTTATCAAAGATTATGGACTGGTAAACTAACAAAGGCCTGCTCCGCTTGGCTGACATTTGTTCTTGGGACAGTGTTGGTAACTTGGTGGGTTGGTGGGTTGGTCTTTTCCCGACCACCCTAACTGTCTTGTCTCACAAAAAAATGTTTTGCTTTCCTCTCTGTCTATTCTTGCTCCAGTCCATAGCTCCTACAAAGACAGTTGGGGTTGAGGAAACACGTGTTTTTATTCAGCTGTAAAAAGCTTCTTTGAACTTCAGGATTCACACTCTTCAAGCCTCTCCTTGGTGATATGGAAATCGGTTTGGTCATCGCACTGCCTCCCCAAGGTAAAAAAAAAATCATGGTTACTCTTGCACAACAAGGTGCTGACTAGCGATAATATGCTCAAACGTGGATTTAATGGCCCTTTTCGGTGTTGTTTCTGCAAATTAGATTTGAATCAACTGATCATATCTTTATTGGTTGTGAATATTCTAAATTGGTGTGGGATTTGATGCTCTACGGTACTAGATTTCTTGTCCCTGCTCAAACTTTTGTCAAAGACTTATATCTCTCTTGGAATGAACGACGTCCCCATAATAATGGTAATGATGATGTCTGGCACAAGATATGGCATTCGATTCCTAAGATAATTTGGTGGAAACTGTGGCTTTCCAGGAATAATTGCATCTTCAACAATCAATCTCTAAAACCGCAGATCGTGGCCTTTAATTCTAAAATGTTAATTGTTGAATCAGTTGGCAACACGGTTTCCTCTTCTCCCTTGGCTACTGCATTCTCATCAAGGTTGGGCTCTAGCTCTATTGGATCGAGAAAGGTGGTTTGTATCAAACTTGTCAGTGCTATCCCCTGACGTTTTTGTGGGTCTTTGGAAGAATTAAAAACATTATGGATGAACTCTTCTTCAACGACAATTTTTTTCAATGGTGCATCCAAGGGGATCCTGGATTCTCAGGTGTTGGGGGCTTTGTTTCCTCTCTAGATAGATTGACTGAATTAAGTTTTAGATGGGGACTTGGAATTATGTCAAATAACCAGGCTGAAAGTTATAGTCTCCTCATGGCGATTTAGATTGCTAAGGATAATGGATTCAAGCCAATCCAAATCTTCGGCGACTTTGAGATGTTGATTAAAGCTTTAAATTTAGTCGATTGCTTCAATAATTATCCTTGAATAAATCGCTACAAAGAATTCAGAATTTATTGAAAGAATTTGATACGATTGCTTCTTTCCACATCCTTCGGAATCTTAATAATCTTGCAGATTCCTTGGCCAACAAAGCATGCCTGCTTTCTTAGGGTTTCCTTAGCATCAATGGAGAATCCATCTATCTTCATCCAATTCCTTAATCGTCATTCATTAATCTGTAATATGTCCTATTGGGAGACTCTCTCCTTATTTGTATGAATTTGTACAGTTTATGGTCCTATTGAAGTATTTCTACTCGATTGTGTAAACTGGTTGATTGGCAATTGTCATCTTAGACCGTTGTTTTTTCATAAACATAAACAGAAAATTTATCCATTTCAGTTAAAAAAAAAACCAATATGCATTACCAAATGCCAATGCCCTATTACATTTAATCTCTATAAATGAAACTCTTCAGTAAGATTCACCTCAAGTTTGGTTAAAGCCACTAGATGCCTAAAGCTAGAGAATAAACACAAGACAACCTTCAAGACATGACAAGGACCATTTGAATGGTTGGCAATGCCATTTTCCCATACTAATACCCCTACAACATTCACAAGGACGATAAATGAAGTGCTAAGATTGTTGTGTTTCATTCATGATCTTGTATTTAGGAAACATACATGTTTTGCCTTGGAGGATCATTTACACCATTTAAACAAAATATTTATAGTGTTGCGTGGAGAGAAATTGTTGGTCAACACACCATTTAAACCAAATTTATAGTGTTGCATCGAGAGAAATTGTTGGTCAACATAAATAAGTTTACATTCAAGCAACACAAACTCATTTATCTTATATTATTGTCGGAATTAAAACGGATTGAGCATTAAATTGAGGAAGATTTCAACCATTATTGATTGCCTACCATCGAACAATATCCATCACTTGTGAGATTTCATTAGAATGGAGAATTACCTAAGAGAGTTTATTATGCTTCTTTCCCATGTAGCACATTCACTCAACAAGTTAAATCACAACTATGTTTCAATTGGGGGATCATGCAACATGAGTGCTCAAAGAGATTAAGGATTGGGTAGTGGTTGCTCTTTCCTCACATTGATTGGCATTAATGGAACCTTCAATTTCGAATTAGATACTTCTAATTGGACACAATTCATATGCAACACAGTTATTAGATCCACCAAGTAACATTGATAAAATTTTACATGTTGTTTTGAATTACAAATTGAATGATGAGGAAATGTATGTATTGGTGATATGATATTTTCTTAGTAAAAGACAATCATGCAAAATGATCATATGTCTCTCTATTTCCTATGAACAAAGAAATTTTGAGAATGCATGTCAATTGGTGCAAATTATTATTTTCAATAGTTTAACATTGTGATTAATTACCATAAATGAATTACAAAAAAAATGTAGATTTTTTCTATTGTGGCTATTGGCAATTCTATTGAAAGTGTTTGCATAGTTCCAACGATTGGTTTTAATGTTTTCAAATAAGCTTGTGCACAATGTCTAAACTTTATGCATGCAATTAAGTAGAACTCCATGACAATCCCACTAAATGACTTATGTAGTTATAATATTTGAGTTCCTTTGGGAAGATCACAAACTTCAATTATTGCACAATGCACATGTTATGGCCCTCGATATAACATACAACATGTAAAACATATATTATGATTCACACGTTGGGTGTTATGGGTTTAAGTATAAATTTTAGTTTATTCATGTAAGTAAACATAATCAATCATTAAGGTCATTTTATGTGATCAGCTAAGTTATTAGTTTCCCATATCATCATGTTTATTATGGTCATTTGCTTTAGTCTTGCTCTCTAGTCTTAATATGCCTCTCTATTATAAGTAAATGTTTTTTATCATCAAGTTTAATTATTAGGCAATAATTTCTCAAGTATATTCCATAAATTTTCAAGAGTGGTCGTATATCTATTTTAGTTGGTAAACTATCCCTATTTAGTTTATAAGGTTAGAATGTGACCTGTCACTTTAGAAGCAATGTGTTCCCCTTATGTTTTATATGTTTAATTTGTGTTATTTTATGGATTTTGGGCATATTGTGATGTAATATCCAGGGGTTTATACAACTTAGATTTTAACAAGCTTTAACCTGACACTTCAAAGGCAACTTGCTCCCCCTTAAATTTATATATTGCACTAATGTTATTGTTAAATTTAATGAAGCATAAGATCTTCAAGCCTGCATGAATTCAATGAGAAAGAAGGTTGCAAAAGAGAAAGAAGAATTTAGTAGAGACTAATCAATTATTCAAGGCAAAATTGCACACACATGGAGACAAAATTGGAAGAATATAATTACATCCATTAATCAGTATATTGCATGCAATATAATGGTGTTATAAATAGGAGAATTTGAATGCTAAGATGGGATTCGAATCCACCAACCTGGATTGACTACAGAGCTAACTCGATGTGGGAAAATCACCACTAAATCTCACAAATGCAACTCTGGATCACTAAATCAGTTCACAACCAGTTAACTGACTGAGTTAGGTGAGAACAGGCGCCCTACTTTCCTCAAAGCATACAAACTGGTGCTAGGATGACTGAGAGTGAACTAACTGATGGGAATTAGAGCATAAATGATTATGTCAGAGAACTGACTAGGTTCAACTGTTGGAGACTGTTGGTGGCACTCAAAGTGGGTTCCTAAATTATAGGGATTGATCCCTGAAGCTCCTAAACGCATCCAGACATGCACATTTAGTGTTAGGTGGCCCCAAGTGAGTCCCCATGGCACTAGTGAAGTGGCAATGACATTCTAAGATAGGAAAAAACAAATAGACTATGCTGGTCAAGGGAGGATTAATTAATAATCCTACCCCCCCTTAATCCTAACTTGGACAACCTGGGCCTTGGTAACTAAGACCAAAGTTTACCCATCAAATCTAAATGCAAAAAATGACTACTTACCAACCGAGGAAATGGGGAAAACCTCATGGGACCCCCCCCCCTCAAAATAAGCAGGATAAACTAGGATCAAGCTTTCACGTCAAGAGAAAATTTCATCTTGAATAAAAAACTTGTGAAAATATTTATGCAATCTGCATCTCTGTGGAGCAGTAATGTAGTGTGTTGGTCCTTGTGTGTACTAGTTTCTTGGTATTATGCATGTGAACCTCTCCACCTTCTTCCAATATGATATAGAATTGTTTCCTCTGTCTCTTCTTTCTGAGGAGGAGTGACATGATCTAATTTGTTCTTCAGTGAGCAAAATTGTTGATCAAACCTTACCATCATGAAGCATCTCGCTGGGAGTTTGTATCACCTCTCTGAGAGGAGTGTATTTGCTTGACATAGCACAAGGTTTTCTTTTTGAAACTGAGATCTTGTTCTCCTCATGTCAGATGACTCTCCAGTCATGTTCCCAGCAGCCTCAATAACCTTTTGAACCCATTTAGGCCTAGGATTGGGAGTAGGGATTGGATATGGATCCAATTGAACTTCATCTTCAATTCCATAAACTTATTCAACTTGGTCCTCTACTTCAAATTCTGAATCTGAAACTTTAATGGAAACATTATCATATGTAAAAGGTTTAGGTAGGATGAATTTTCCTTCTCTTTCAAATGGTAGTTGATATGACACTGGATTTGAGTATGGAATAAAGTGTGAGAATACATATTCCTTGATGGCATGGTTTGCAACACCTTTCACTATCATCTTCCCAATTGAGATAATTGAGATCTCCACCGAGTCAAGACCAAATACAACTCACTTTGGTGAGTCTGTATGAGTCATTTGGTATATAGACAACAAATTTGTAGCTAAGGAGGTCACATAGAGGACATTCTTGAACACTCTATGCTCTAACTTGATTGAACCCTTTCCTTCAGCTTGTATTTGAGTGCCACATCCCATGTGAATACTTGGACCATCAATAATTCATAATGAAGAAAATTATTCTTTGGATGCAACCATGTGATTGGAGGCTCCTGAATCAATGAGGAAGGCATGTGATTTTGAAAAACCAGCCTTCAGTTCATGGCATCTCTCATGATCTCCAGTCTTGGCTCTAAAGTCATCCTTCCTTACACATGTAGGGAGGAAAATATTGCACTGCTCAAGGAGTTCCACTACAACAAAAACTGGATTTAGCATCTCTTTTTGCATCCTTTTTTGCGTCTAGACCATATTTCAGTGTATTTTTCTTCATTTTATGGACAAAATGGCGCAATTTCATGGGTTGGTGCTATTTTAGGCATTTTTTGCGTCCTTTTTCTAAATCTGGCGCAAATTGTGGCGTAATTTGCACCAGGTTTTGCACCTAGTTATGCGCCAGGTTTTGAGACTAGTTTTGCACCTAATTTTGCACCTAGTTTGTACATCTACTCTTGTTGCGCCCCCTTTTACGCAAATGTTTGCCTCAACTTTTAAGCCCTTGTTTTCATCCACTTTTGCATGCTTTTTTACATCCCCTTTTGCATCCACTTCTACTTCTTTTTTTGCATCCCTTCGTGCACCAAGTTTTGCATCAAATTTTACATCCTATTTTGAGTCTAGTTTTGCATCTCGTTTTGTTTCAGCCATTTTTGCATCCACTTTTGCATCCATTTTTTTGTCCACTTTTGCACCCACGTTTTCATCCCTTTTTGCATCCCATTTTGCATCCATGTTTAAGTCTTTTTCTGCATCTACTATTGCATCCTTGTTTGCATCCACTTTTATCGTGTCCCAATTCACAACCATTTTTGCGCTTACTTTTACACCCACTTTTGCATCCACGTTTGCATCTTTTTTTGCATCCAATTTTACATCAGTTATTGCATCCCTTTTTGCATCCATTTTTGCATTGGGTTTTGCATCAGGTTTTGCGTTGGGTGTTATGACTACTTTTGCATCTACTTTTGCATCTACTTTTGTTGCATCCACTTTCGCATCCAATTTTGTATCCAATTTTACATCCATGGTTGTATCCACTTTTGTGCCACTTTTTTCATCATGTTTTGCTTCCATGATTGCATCATTTTTTGCATCCACTTTTGCATCACCTTTTGCATCCATTTTTTGTGCACCCAATTATGCGCCCACTTTTGCGCCTACTTTTGTTGCATCCTTTTTTGCATCCATGTTTTTATCCACTTTTGCATCCAGTTTTACACCCAGAGGTTGAAGATGAAAATGAGGATAATGATTATGATATTGAGGATGGTTATGATGATGATGATAATGTTGTTGATAATGAGGAGAATGACTACAATGATGATGATGATGACGATTATGATGAGGAGGAGGAGGATAATGGCAATGACGACATTGCCGATGATTATGATGGCAATGAAATGAATGGTGATGATGGTGATGATGACAATGACAATGATGATGAGTACAATCAGAATGATGATGTTGATCATCTTAAAAAATAATTTCTTATTTGTCATGCATAAATCGTGTGTGTCCTCCATGACCCTTTTCCACTAATCACATATTTTGGGTAGATGTTATTTTCTTATGCCAAAGGTAGTAATGAATAACTGATGAAAATGTCAATAATCATGATGATGATGTCAAGGACAATGGTGATGATGATGACATTGATGATGATTATGCCGATGATGATGACTATTGTGATAATCATGACGATAATGACAAAGATTATGATGATGATGATCATCATCATCATCATTTCCATCATCATCTTCTTTAAAAATATCATCACTGTCATTGTATTATCAGTAAGATATATAATTTATATTATTAAGATATGGAACTTTTACAACCAACAGGTAAAATACACCCAACCTGGTAAACTGAAAACCTCAACAAAATCAACAAGAAACCCAACAGCAAGGCAATGCTTCTCTATGCAACTGTATGACCCTCTGTCAGCAGTATGACCTGCTGTATGGATTCCATATGGTTGCTGACATTAGCAGTAGGGATCCCTATGGTCTGTACGGAATTTGTATGGTGCCCTTGTTGCGTGTCACACTGCCCCTCTAACGTGCGATTTGTACGGTATTGCTCAGTCTCGGTGAACCTGTCGTGCAACTGCTCCTACGAATTTTCTATAAAATCCTCCATATGACTTCTCTCTTCCTGAATCATATCTATGTATGTGTCCTCTCCACCAAATCTCCTTTTAAGTTTATTTGCTAAGCGAAAACATAACCCTTACTATGGATCTATGGATGAGATCCTCCAATGAGAATCAATGGCCAATATTAGATTAGCCATCACTTAAATATTTCACTTTTTACTTTAATAAAGTGATTCCATTAAAGTCAAAATCAAATTAGATTAATTAAAGTATTTCCTTAGTAAAAACTTAGGAAAATCACTTTAATAGATTTGGCTTCCAGTTTAATGTCTCTCTAGCATGAAAGGACACATGTAATGCTATAAGACCTTCCTTGTTGCACTTTCTAACACTAGTAGTCTAACTAACGTTTTACCAAAAATAAAACGAACTCCTCATTTCAAATTGCTTTTCTCCTCCTTTGTCGCGGTCTTTGCTCGTCTTGCGACTGAAATATTCATTTTTCCGAACAAGGATGGGTCATAAGACCTTGAACATGGATGAGGAAGGAAAATAAGTTTCTCAGGGATATCATTGAATCTTCTTGGACTCAAGATCTTTGAGTTATTTCTTGTACCATCACATTATCTATTTGGAAGGACTCTATGTAGGCCTTCAAGTGGGATACATGTGTAATGGGTAGGTTTTTTCAACTGAAAATAGGTTTGGACCGTGCCACATGGTTGATAGAGTAAACAAGGGCTTTCAGCCCTAATTGAACCTTATTAAGAACAAGTTCCATGAACAAACCCTATATACAACAACATGACCCCTCTATAGGGGGTATTTTCCCTATGCAATGAATATGGGTTCCATTAAGATGTTTCACACACTATGGATGGGTATTAGTTCCTTAACCGTAGTTGTGGTAGAGAAACAACATCCTAATTCCTTTCCATTAGTTTTGGGAGAGAAGCATTATTCTTAAACCCTAAATATATATTTTATATTCTTAAGTTCAATCACCATGAAAAACACCTACAAACCATAGCACAAACCATTTATCAGGGGTCTTCTACATCAAGGTTGGATATAGATTCCACTAATATATTTTGTACACCAAGGATGGGTCATAGGCCCTTGAAAATTTTTGAGGAAGGAAAACAATCACCTCATGTATATTGTAGTCTCTTCTTGGACTCAATATCCTTGAAATATTCCTCATAGCATCACATTAATCCTTTATTGGGGTTGTATGTAAGCCTTTAAGTGGAATGCATGTGTGATGGGTAGGTTTTTCCAATTGAAATAGTTTTGGACTATGACACATGGTAAATAGGGTAAACAATGGATTTGAT
>LPNX011022301.1:3119-37394 GCA_001517045.1 Pseudotsuga menziesii
CAAGGTGCATGGTAAAGAGCATACACAGACAAGGAAGGAAACAATCCCAGACAAAAAAAAAATAAAGATCTAAATAATAAAAATGATAAACATATGATATATATATATATAAAATAAAACAAATCTGTCACTGTAACATTATACCTTTAGATTTTCTGAAATGGGTGTTTCTGGATCAAACGGAAATGGTTTTCGATGAAACAAAAACTATTTCTCAATGGAAACGATGCTTCAGACACAATGGAACAGCTCCCGCAGGCCACAAATGAACAAAAAATTGAGAACCAGAAACCCCCTCAAAGTTTCGGCAACATCAGTTCAAGATGTAGATCACAAACGGAAGCGACTCTTCATAAACGCTCTGATACCATGTTCGAGTACACAGGGTACTCCCAAAATACCAAACACCAAGAGAAACCACTCACACAAACATA
This sequence comes from Pseudotsuga menziesii, assembly GCA_001517045.1. Classification (NCBI taxonomy): domain Eukaryota; kingdom Viridiplantae; phylum Streptophyta; class Pinopsida; order Pinales; family Pinaceae; genus Pseudotsuga; species Pseudotsuga menziesii. The sequence goes on from LPNX011022301.1 coordinate 3,554, forward strand.
TCACATATCAACACACTGATATTTTGACGTGGTTAAAACCCTCGAGAGGGAAACGGTCCCCGACCTCAGCCAAATAGCTACTTGGATCAATTTACTATGCAAAAGAAAGAAACTTACAAATGAGCTTCTCATAATTGATCAACTAGCCAAGGACCCTCCATGCTCTTTAAATAGAGATCATGGACCAATCGGGTGTTAAGCCACGGATCAAGGGTAGTTATGATCTAAGAGAAGTTGAACCGTCATATCACTTTATGTCTAGAACATATCGTGACTGTCAGATTAGAATATTTACAAATTCATACTAATGCATATTAAAGAAACACACTTTACCTAACAGATATATTACATAAGTTGATCTTAACTAACTCCTAAGTGTCTAAATATCCTAACACAAATTGATAGCAACTGTAACGTCTCATTGTGTGTCATGTCGAGTAAAATATATATTATCTATTTCGACATTAAATTGTCAATCTAGGGGCTCATAAGCTTAGAGGTGCCAGCATAGTATGTGCAGAACTAAAGCCTAAACTAATCTAGGCTAACCTAACCTAAAGTCGATAATACACTTAAAATAAAGACACATAAAATGGGATAGATCAACACCTAGGAAAGAAGCCCACCTTGAGGTGATCGTATCTCACGAGTTAGATCCTTAATCTATCCATTGGTAGTTATAGCTATTTTAAAGGAAATTAAACATTTTTAATCCAAGGTACATAATTCAATTCCTATTCTAGAAAACACTTCTATTTCAAAAAAGCATTAATCTATGAACTTCAAAACCACAACATTGCTTCAAATCTGAAATGTAATCACTAACTAGAAAAACATATAAAATTCTATCCGAGATCTCTAACTCCAACTTTATTCTGACAGGAAATCAAAGTCTTCTAAAACTAATTCTTTCACTAATTATCTAATAACAAAAGAAAGCAGTGCTATGATATTTTCGACAAGAGAACTTTCAAAACAAATAACTAATAATGCTAGGTTACTAACTTCAAATTCTATTTTACTGAAGAACTCGAAATTGTGAACTAATCTATCTATTTGACATCTAATAACAAGACAAAAATACTCTGTTTGTAAAGAGAATTGAAGATGAAAAAAGACCTAAACTATCTTGTTAACCAAAGTCATAAAGGATCTATTCTAAATTACTGTACTTCGAAACAAAGGAACCAGACTGCTTGTATTAAAATCAAGATCTAATTGTAAACTCCTGCGTTCAATATTTCAACAACATGGAACGTAATTGTTTCTTCAAACAGAGGCTGCAAAAAATTAATCATAAACTCAGTATGAATCAAATTGAAACTATTGGAAATGCTAAGAGAATTTCAAATACGAAACCTAATGAAGTTACGAGCAATTATGCAAGTACAAAAACTAAGCAACACACCAAGATCTTGTCACATACACACTGTATATTCCTGTAAATACAAAATTTGGAAGAGCAGAAGCAAAAATGTTTATAAAACATTCATAATTAGAAGGGATTATAATACGATGGCACGATTCATAACTTGTAAAATGTTTATACACATAAATAGTAAAGAAAACACAATGACTTATCTGACAATGGAAACAAAAACAAAATACACAACACTATGCACTGCCACTAAGGGGCACTCCCAGAGAATAGCGGTCTACTGCTATAGATTACTCAATCGCTGATGGCATGGAAACAAAAAAGCAGATGAAACAGAAGTAGAAACAATGCTTTGGTATTTATCAAAAGTTCAATGATATTTACAGTCCCCCTTTTACAGAGCGCAATGTCTTCTTATATAATGTTTTTACATAGAGAGAGAGGGCGACCCTTTTAGTGGTCGACCTCTCCAAAAATAGACCATCTTAAATGTTTAACATCCTTATTAAGATTTAAAACATGAAAGATGCGTTTTCCCCAAATCGCCCATAAACAACTTCCTTCGTCTACGCAACAGAGCCTCGAGATTCTTGGAAGGCTAGAGGTAATCTCGGTGCCTGCAAAAGGACGTGAACCATGTGACTCAGGTGAGCAACAAAACCCACGTTTCTGTTTTTGCCATGAATGGTCCCTAGTAGGAAAACCAACGATTTTCATGGTGTATTTGACAGTCCGAATGACCGCTCGAATGCGAATGAAGGTTTGAATGACCTATAAATGTAATTAATTCATAAATCCAGACTCCTAGGATGAATTGATGCTGGGTTGTTAGCTATATTACTTGATGGATGCTAGGTTTAAATTGTGGTTCAGTTTTATATGTTGCATCACCATTCGTGATTGTGCGTCGTTGTATTATCCCACAGGATGAGCGCCCTCCATTTCCACGTGAACCTGTGTATTAAAAAAACCCGTTAGTTATCCCCCAAAAAACAATGAATTAAGTGGCATATGATGGCAATCAAATGCTATATTCATTTGGTTGTTTATAAATGTCATGATTCATATATAGTCAACATAATAATTTATTGGTTTTAAAGAATGGGTTTTATGTTTAAAAGGAATGATATATATAGGAAGGTTTAAATAACCAACATCATATTCAAAGAAATTAAAGGAATGTGGCCATGCAGACATGTAATTTAAATGATTAATAAAGTATCAAAATCTATATCATATTCCACTTTGTTTTAATGAATATTATGTGGTTTTTTTAATTTGTTTATGAGTGGTGTTGAGGCTTGGAAAATTGCAGGTGACAATAGTTAGGGATTCTCCCCAGTAAACGTTCCCAACTAGCCCATTACTGTTTGGTATGGGGAATCCATCTGGTTTATGGTCTGGATACCGTAGGTCAAGTAACAAAATAAAGGTTTTATTGGTTACGGCCCAGTACACCGTGTGTATTTTTAGTTTTTTGTGTTTAAGTATGATGTGCAAGTGCCTATCTAAAAATGCATACTGATAGATAATACGAGGAGCGGTCATAATGTGATGCACAAGTTCTTACCTCTCATCTTAACTCTCTCGCATCTAAATCACACACAACAAGAAACTAAAAATAACTATCTAACCTATCCCTAGGGAGCAAGATTATCATTTATCAATGAGTAATGTATTTCTGCGCATGCATTAAGAAAAATCACAGATAGCTGTTACTTATTTCAAAACACATGAACATTAATAGATATATAAACAACAAGATAGCTTATTGTTTATGAAAATCCTTCATCACTCACAGTGGAAATTTCATAGAATAAACTAGAGCGCATTCATAACAAGAACATAGGTTCAAAGAGTTAGAACGATATCACAGTTAATGGACACAAGATGAAAATGAAATAGTTCACATTCAACAGACCCATAACACAACATTTGAAACATCCCACCAAGCTTTCTCCAACAGGAAACTTGTAATTCTTTATTGCAAAAGGAAATAGTTATTCTTACTACATACTCTCACAAATCTATCTGGGAAAAAGTCCTTTTCTTACATCTAACTCTCCTATATTTATACAAAACATCAAAACCTTTGGGCCGCCCCTTGTGACCGTTGGGCTCCCCCTGTGACCTTTGGCTCCCCCCCAACCGTTCAATCCCAAAATTTTGTCTTTTAGTGAGTGCTCATAATTTTGTACAATACGTTACATTAAATTAAAATTTAATAGCACTTTTATAAAGAAGGGCCAGCTTGGTCACTGATGAAATTTTTCCAAGCCTAGGCCTCTGCTGCTATCGATTCTGTTAAGTAATCCACTGGTCTTTTTTAGATCCTGTTGATCTCAAACCTTCACTTTCTTCTTCTTTTCTCTATCTCTGCTTCTTCATTCTTTAGCCTTTTCCTTCCTTGCTGCCTCCTTTAGCCACCTCTCTTCTGCTTTGTCTTTTAGACATATCTTCTTTGCAGCAATCACCCTTTCATAAACATAGCAGGTTTTTAGACCATTTAGCTTTTAACAAAATAACACAAAACTGTATCAATACATGCATTATGTAAAATGAACTCTAAACAATATTAATGCATGAAAAAAAACATGATAATGCAAAGAAAATCCTGCAAGTTGGGTCTGAAAATCCTCTAAACCCGTCGTCCAACTAAAATCACAATCTTGATAGAACATACTCTTCATCTTAATCCAGGCCGCATCTGAACTAATTCAAAACCCTCCGATGAAAGCATGAACCAAGACATTGTAACCACCACTCCTCAAGAAACCAAAACCCAAGCTACACTCTTCCTCTCAGAAAAAAACCCGACTCGACCAGGACCCACGGGAAATCTGCGCCATTCCATAAAATAGTGTAAAAACACACCAAAACGGCAGAAAAACCCTAAATCGGTAGTCAAAAGAAAAAGACACTAAGTATCGGGCAAATAATCCACTAAAAAGCCACAACAGTGGGTAGCATACAAACTACGGCTTCCGCGACCAACTGAAAACTTCGACGATCAAAGTTCTAAGAGCTACATATCGATGACTCGATACACAAAACAATCCGCAGTATCGGTGAGACAAAGCTGAAAGTTTCTGCAATGTTGGCGATATAAAGAACTAAATGCCGTCGAAGTCACATATCGAAAAACAAAACACAATCCCATAAACACATCAGCATCGACGAGTGGAAGGACTAATGCATCGACGGGATAGTTCACTCAGTAGCCACAACAGCGGGTAGCAAAGACTACGGGTTCCGCGACAATAGAAAATCATCGGTGATCAGAGACTCTTAAGACTAAGTATCAGCGACTCAAACAACAACATTTCCATAGTGTCGGCAATGCAAAGGACAAGGCCTCTGATTAATAGCCAAAAACTGTTCCGATAGCGAAAAGAAAAAAAAAATAATGAAAAGCAAAGGGTTTAAGCAATAAACCACAGAATCGGCAAGAAAAATAACTATCCATCGGAACGTTCTCCATTTCCCTCCGAAATGGCAGCGACATAGAAAATTGATGCCCCGATTCATTCATCAATAGACATCTGATAGTGATAAAGTCAAAAAGAATTTAAACAATAAAACCAAAAGACCACGTAAAATGCACTGCAAAAACAGGACTATCCATTGACGACATAGTGAACTAATGCCTCGATTCGTTGTTCAACTGACTTCCGACAGCGATCATCGGAAAAATCAAAACAAACGTTAAGCACTCAAAAGACTTTCGGCTGGGTAGTGATAAAATTAGTTCATTTCACCTCCGAAACAGTGGTGGCAAGAGAACAAAAGATATCACTCAAACATAAATAGAATTCCGATAGCGATGAAGGAAATCATTCAGATCAAAAGGACATCATTTTCGAATCAAACTTTCTCATCCACAGTGAAAAGCATTGGCAGACAAAAAGCAATTTTCCGAAAAGCATGAAAATAGTTGACCTCAATTCAACTTCAAACAATCCAAATTTGTAGCAGAGGGAAACAACAAAGTTCAGCAATCCAAACCGTTCCCAGGCAAGATAAAATCAAATAAGGAGGGTCCAAAATTTTAAAAATTTGGGAAAATAGTTGCAGCTGCAACAATTGGTGACTACCTGGTGAACCCAGATCTCTAAACAATTTCTTCCTTAAGTAACAGAATGTTTGACAATAAAACCAACATGTTGAATCCTTCTAGATGTCTGGATTTCCCAAATGGAAAATATATGTACTTTAATCATTGATTATAGTCCAATTTAGGGATAATGGGAACCAAGATTTAAAAGTCTAGATAACTCTTTTGAGGCCAGGAATATGAATTTCATTTTTTACCTCTGTCTTTGGGTAGCTCCCAGCTTGGACACCACAGGATTGTAACATATGGTAAACAAAAATATTCGTTTGTTCCTCATTCCCATGCAATTTTTCACTTTTGTGCTTTTGGACTTTTTTGTCCTTTCTGAGTCCTCCTGCATGCCTTTATTTCTAAATTTTTTATTCAGGCTCCTCTATCCATAGTGTCCTTTTGTGTGAGATATGTATTTAATTTTCAGCTCACGGACGGAGAAGAACTTTGGCAATTTTGTACTCATATGGTTCAGTACTTTGTTTTGATACATATTGCTTTCTTAGGAGATTTTTGACTCTTATTTTCCTTTTGGATTTCAAATCTTGGCATGGGATCATTTATATATAATATACTGTTTACTCTGCTTCCTTTCCATGGGTCTTTTGTTGTCACCCCCTAAGACATTTTTAAATGTGAGATGGATGGAGCCCCGAAATAGTATTCCAGACCTTTCAATCCTGAGTTATTTTACAAGGATTAAGTAGGACGTCAATGTGTTCATAGCCATTTAGGAAATGATCCGTAGGACCTCAACTTTAGTGCATTAAAAGTTTGTTGTAAAAGAATGCGTTCAACAGGTTAATTAATGGACAGTATTAGCAGAAATTAAATGCTCAAAATAGGAATGAAAAAACCACAACAATGATAGACAGATACAAGGAAGAAAACACAGAAACAGAGTCACAAACAGAAGTTGATAACGGAGTTCACCCCCTCCACTGGGCTACGTCTCTGGGTCCCTCTCCAATGGGTATCGATCCAATTAATGGCTTTAAATGGTACAAAATGGTTCTGGAATCAACTTTAGCATTTGCAGAAACATAATGCTGGACAACAAGTCTTCAAGACCTCCTCTCTGGAACTTTCAACTTGGACTTCAAAAGATAAAGAAGCCAAACTATAACAGAGAAATGGTCGACTTCTAAATACAAACAATACTCTGGACAAATTGCAGCAAAAACACTCCTGCTATCCTCTGTCTCTGTCAAAATTAACTACAAAAAATTGTAAAACAGAAGGCTGAACAAAAAGTCTTCAAGACTCCTCTCTGGAAATTACAATCTGGTCTTCAAAAGACAAAGAAGCCAACATGTAACAGAGAATGGTCGACTTTACACTAACAACATCTAGAATAATTTTACAGCCAACTTTTTTCTTCCCCTTACTCGGTCTGTCCTTCTGGGTGCCAACTTCCTCCATTTAAGCCCCCATAAGTAATGTATTTTTCTCCATTTATTACTCATTTTCTCTGTTAAAAATGAGCCAAAACGTAAAAGAAAATGCGACTGTTCACATCCCCTTGCCAAACGCCAACTCATTTATCATAACAGGCCGTTTCCACATTTCCGAAACCGTTGCATAAGGCTGTTCATATGCCTTTCAATGTTATCCCAACTATGGCATAACTACCAAGAAAAGCTTCACCAAACTGTTACGAACAAGCTGTGAGCATTATGAAATATCCTGCCACATCATAATATTCCACAGGGGAGATATTCCCGTCATGCCAAGGATCTGAACTCTGTTAAAATGCAACAAAACTGTGCACCAGAATGCCAACCGTTTAGAAATGTCACCGCGCCACGCGCATTGCAGTGTTTGAGTTGGAAGTTTTTATTATCTGGGCTTCCGTACTTGCAGAACAGTGATAAGCAACGGCTTCGATTTTTTTTCCACCGATGAACTCTGTCCCAATCGGCTGTCGGCTGGTTTTCGAGTCGAAACGTATTGTTACTTTGGTTTCCGCAGTTGCGGACCGCAGATGGTAAAGTCTCCCGATTTGACTTTTCAAACCTCGCGTCACTGTGTATGCCGCTCCGTAAGTCTTGGGCTTCCGCCATCGCGGCTGCCGAAAGCGTTATCCTTCCGATCAAGATTGTGCCCGACGCAAACTGTGATATCCTTTATATCTATACTGTTGCGGCTCCCGTTCCGCTCCGACTTCCGATCCGTTCCTTAAGTTTTCGCCGTTGCGGAAGGAAAAAGCTCTTGTAAGCTCCGACGTTGCGGAAGGAAAAAGATCTTGTGAGCTCCGACGTTGCGGAAGGAAAAAGCTCTTGTGAGCTCTGACGTTGCGGAAGGAAAAAGATCTTGGGAGATCTGATGTTGCGGAATGATATGCTCTTCCGACCTCCGATGTTGCGGAAAGAGATCTCTTCCGACCTCCGATCTTTGTGTTTTCGCCGTCCGATTTTTCATCCGCCGGTTTTGAACCATTGTACCATATTGGATCTTTAAAGAGGAATAATCCGCCGGATCAATCCTACCCATTGAAGAGATTTTGGACCTCCAAAAGCCTAGATCATCCTGTAGGAAGGTGAGGGTACCACTTCCTCACCATTCCGATCTCCATACATCCTGCCTTGCTTAGAATCTGCATATTAGTCTCCTTGTCCATGATCAAAGGAGGTTCATACCATTTAAAATTCTTTGCATATGCTACTGGAGATAAGCTCAAACAGAAAGAATGTTTACACTTCTTTTTAGAGGTCTCAAAATGATCATAAACAGAATTGAGCTTTTTACCTTTCCATCTTCCCTTGGTGATCTGCAACCAAACTTGCTTTTCAACTTCAAAAGGATGATGCTTTTCATGTCTGGCTTTGAAAATTGCCCGGCTCGTCTCCTGCTGTTCTTGCACTATCTGCTGCACTGTTTTCTTTGCATCATGATGTCCAACTTTAACATCTTCTGTGCCAAAAGAAAATTCCACATGTGACCTCAACAGATAACAAAAACAAGCCTCAAAAGGAGATTTAATGCACTGCATGTGCTGCAACTGTTCATCCCAAACCTTAGGAGGTTCATCACAATAAGTCTGGAGAAATTGAATGACTGTTCTACTGACAACCCATGTTTTCCCAATAACAGGTGAACAATTCATTGTGCTTCTTTCAAAATTAGTGTCCCTAAGACTCCACAAAACTGACCAAAATTGCCCCAATATTCGGAAATGCCGAACATGTACAATAGTCATAGGAAGCCCAACATGAACCCCAATGTACCGAAAGCACAAACTAATTGGTAGTCTACCGTCAAAGTCCCTTACAAAATCTTTACAAGGACGAGATGAGGCATGAATAGGTGTGTACAATCCCAACCCTTTATCAATAGTATTGTATATCACACAATAATCATGAACAGTCTTTTGAATAATCATCGGATTCATGCCAAAATTTGGGCAAGGCATGCTTTGCTGCAACTGCACTTCATGTTGTACATCTCTGGTAAGTGATAGTCTTTTAGGTTCCTGTAACAAAGTACCATACTCGGGAACACTTTTAATTAATTTAATTCCATGTTCCAGATTACCACTTTCACATTTAACTGCCATTAATGCAAACTTCCTACTAGCATTCACTATCATTTTCATTTGACTTGTAGTGACAAATGCTAGATTTTTTTTCATACGATGTGCATGAACAATGTATTCCACACCACCTTTAAAAATATGATATTTGTTCTACTCTCTATAAAAGAATGCTTTCCGGTCATACAAATATGGACTCCCAAGTACAATTCCACAAATGTCAAGTGGTACTATATCTAGTTCTACCTCATCCATAAACTTTTCAGTGATTGCAAATTTCAAAACACATTTATTTGTAACTTGCAATTGTGTATCATTGGTAACCCAACCAAGAGGATAGGGTTTTTCATGAGGCATAGTAATTAAATGCAATTTCTTAACCAATTCTTCGGATATCAAATTCACTTGAGAACCACTATCAAACAATGTATCAATCTTTGTATGATTTGTAATGACACGAACATGAAACAGTTCACTTCTTCTTTTATCACTTTGCATAGAAATAGATAGCATATTTGTACTTGTACATGCACATGAACTTGAACTTGCATCAATGGAAAGAGATATACCTTTATCTTTACCTTGGATCCCTATTGCTGTGATCTTAGTCTCATCACCTGAATCAGATCCCAAGTCTTGAATTATTGCTGCAGTAGTTGCTTGATTATCCTTATCTCTGTTTTTATTTCCTCCATACTTCTTTGGCCTTAACTCCGGGTGAAGTTTCCAACACTTTGAAACATCATGCCCTTTCTGACAATGTGAGCATGTGGGTCTCTCACCCTCTTTCGTGATGGTAGCTGTTTTTTTTCCCTTATCTTTGCTTTTATCTTTGTTGTCAAATTTAGATGACTTCTTCATAAGCGAATCATCATCATGCTTACCCCTAGCTTCTAAATGTGTAGCTTGAACACATACATCATCCAAATTACTGGGGTTAAACATCAACAAAGTATTTCAAAAATAAGAATGCATGCCACCAATATATTTAATAAGAGTTTCTTGCATATCCAATGCAACATTCAATGCAATAGCCCTCTTTCTAAATTCATGAGTATATTCCTGAATGCTTTGTCCTTTAGCTTGTCTAAAAGTTTGCCAGCTCATTATTAATTGCTGCATATGACCTAAAGTATAAAATTGCTTCCTTAATACTTCAATGAATTCATTCCAAATTGAAATAATTTTACCATTCTTTCGAAGATCCTGCTGAATCTTGCTCTCCCACCAAGTAAGGGCCATTCCACTCATCCTCAAAGTGGCCAATTGAATCCTGGAAGGGTCATCATTAATGCCTTGCACCCTACAATATACTTCAAGCTGCTTGATCCAATTGTCTAATTTTTCAGCATCTAAATCTCCATTATAAATAGGTAATTCAAAATTTACATCCAATTTGAAATAAGGCATATTCGAATGAGAAGTATGGGAAGAAGAGAAAGTTCGCTAAGTTTCAGGAGGATCACCATCACCTCCTACTCGTTTACCCTTTTCTTCTTGCTTCACTTCTGCATCTTTGGATGAAGATCTTTCTTCTTTCTTCTTCCTTTCTGCTCGCTCATCGAGTAGAATTTCCATTATGGCTTTCATGCTCATAAAAGCCTCCAGAAACTCGGTTTATGAAATAACAGGTTTTTCTCGTTCGGTATGTCCTTCTTCTTCCCCTCGTGGAGAAGACATGGTTCTTGAGAATGTTCTCCTGGAGCCAATCTCAGGATATCCTTCAACTAATTCTCCTTCACCAAGCTTTAACATGGACCTGGTAAGCATTCACAAACTTGCACAACAGTCAACCAGCCCTGATACCATAATATGATCTGTAGGACCTCAACTTTAGTGCATTAAAAGTTTGTTGTAAAATAATGCGTTCAACAGTTTAATTAATGGACAGTATTAGCAGAAATTAAATGCTCAGAAGAGGAATGAAAAAACCACAACAATGATAGACAGATACAAGGAAGAAAACATAGAAACAGAGTCACAAACAGAAGTTGATAACGGAGTTCACCCCCTCCACTGGGCTACGTCTCCGGGTCCCTCTCCAATGGGTACCGATCCAATTAATGGCTTTAAATGGTACAAAATGGTTCTGGCATCAACTTCAGCATTTGCAGAAACATAATGTTGGACAGGAAGTATTCAAGACCTCCTCTCTAGAACTTACAACTTGGACTTCAAAAGATAAAGAAGCCAAACTATAACAGAGAAATGGTCGACTTCTAAATACAAACAACACTCTGGATAAATTGCAGCAAAAACACTTCTGCTATCCTCTGTCTCTGTCAAAATTAACTATAGAAAACTGTAAAACAGAAGGCTGAACAGAAAGTCTTCAAGACTCCTCTCTAGAAATTACAATCTGGTCTTCAAAAGACAAAGAAGCCAACATGTAACAGAGAATGGTCGACTTTACACTAATAGCATCTGGAATAATTTTACAGCCAACTTTTTTCTTCCCCTTACTCGGTCTGTCCTTCTGGGCACCAGCTTCCTCCATTTAAGCCCCCATAAGTAACGGATTTTTCTCCCTTTATTACTCATTTTCGCCGTTACAAATGAGCCAAAACGTAAAAGAAAATGCGACTGTTCACATCCCCCTACGAAATGCCAACTCATTTATCATAACAGGCGGTTTCCACATTTCCAAAACCGTTGCATCAGGCTGTTCATATTCCTTTCAACGTTATCCCAACTATGGCATAACTGCCAAGAAAAGCTTCGCCAAACTATTACGAACAAGCTGTGAGCATTATGGAATATCCTGCCACATCATAATATTCCACAGGGGAGATATTCCCGTCATGCCAAGGATCTAAACTCTGTTAAAAAGCAACAAAACTGTGCACCAGACTGCCAACCGTTTAGAAATGTCACCGCGCCACGTGCATTGTAGTGTTTGAGTCGGAAGTTTTTGTTATCCGTGCTTCCGCAGTTGCGGAACAGTGATAAGCAACGGCTCCAATTTTTTTCCACCGATGAACTCTGTCCCAATTGGTTGTCGGCTGGTTTTTGAGTCGGAACGTATTGTTACTTTGGTTTCCACAGTTGCGGACAACAGATGGTAAAGTCTCCCGATTTGACTTTTCAAACCTCGCGTCCTTGTGTGTGCCGCTCTGTAAGTCTTGGGCTTCCGTCGTCGCGGCTGCCGTAAGCGTTATCCTTCCGATCAATAATGTGCCCGACGTGGATTGCGATATCCTTTATACCTCCATCGTTGCAGCTCCCGTTCCGCTCCGACTTCCGATCCGTCCCTTAAGTTTCCGCCGTTGCGGAAGGAAAAATCTCTTGTGAGCTCCGACGTTGCCGAAGGAAAAAGCTCTTGTGAGCTTCGACATTGCGGAAGGAAAAATCTCTTGTGAGCTCTGACGTTGCGGAAGGAAAAAGCTATTGGGAACTCCGACGTTGCGGAACTAGATGCTCTTTCGACCTCCGATGTTGCGGAAAGAGATCTCTTCCGACCTCCGATCTTTGTGTTTTCGCCGTCCGATTTTTCATCCGCTGCTTCTGAACCATTGTACCATATTGGATCTTTAAAGAGGAATAATTCGTCGGATCAGGAAAACTGCTTAATCTAGAAGAATTCTTTTAGATAAATCAAGAATACACACTCTTATAATCAAGGATTTTAGTTAATCCAAAATTCTGATGTTCTCCATGCAACCAAAAGTTTGCTTCTTTTATTGAATCAATCAAAATATAACTAAAACAAACAGAAATAAAATAAATAAAAAAAAAACAACCAAAAGAGTTTATTTATGTACTGTAATGTCCCCGGTTTTGACCCTGTTTGCATGATTTATATAATGTAAATAATCGTGGTGAGGAGCTAAAGGCAAAATCCCCACCATCGATTTGGTGGTGTAGGTTCGGCAATGGGGATAGTTGCCGATGGTATGTCGTGCTATTTGGCACATTATAATTCGGCATCATGTAAGCACGCACATCAATTAAAACTAAAACCACAACCAGCTACGAAAGTGCAACGTTGAATGAAAAGGGCATGGTTCCGAAGTATAAGGGGTGGGGGATGTCAAACCTTGGTTATGGGGGAAAAACCCATGTGTTTCCACCTTTCTTGTTTCACCAACCTATTCAATGGCTTGGTTTTTGTTTGTTGGGGGAAGTTATGGCTGGTGGTTGAGGCAGTTATTGCCTTTGGGAGTGGGGTGGCAGGACTGTCGGTCCCTTTCCCACACGCCCACTCCACCCACGACTGCATTCAATCCATGCTTGGTCTCCATCTTCTCGACGACGCCATTTTCTTCCTTGTCGGTTCACTCTCACGCGGAGGTCGGTTCATCTCCTCACGCGTCTGGTCTTCTCCTCCACCGCCATTCTCTCCATGGGCGGTTCGTTCCTCACGTGGACCGGTTGATCCGCGTGCTCAGGCCATTGTTCTGTTCACCTCACGCAGAGAGATGTGCTGTTCATCCTCATGTAGGATGGGAGTCTTGTTTGTGCTCCTCACGCACCAGTCACGGATCTTTTCTGGTTGTGCGTGCAACGAGCAGGTAGAATGGCCTCAAGGGCCTGATTTTTGCTGGTATGTTTCATAGCCGTGGTTTTAATCCACGTTTCCTGCTTGCTGTTGGTTTCGCCCGCGTAATTGGGTCACTGTTGTTCTTTCCACGATGTTTGGGTGTTTTTGGGAGCCCAATGTCCTTCTTCCATTCAGACTGTGTGTGGGTTTCTTCCCTGTTTGCCTTGGCTGTGTCTTCTTCCCTGTTTTGGGACTGTGTATAGCTGCCATCGTTTTTATTGTGAAGTTGTGGCTGCTGGGTACCCTGGTTTTGAGTTGCTGTTGAGTTATTTTGGCCACGTCAGGGCCAAGAACAACTTTGTGTTGCCTTGTGGGCTTGAGCTGTGCTCATTTTTTGTTTGGGATTATCCCCGATTGTTTTACTGCGGTGTGCAGTGGTTGGTCTTCGGACTGTGCTGGCTTGGCCGATCTGTTGATGGCTTGATAAACCCAGCGGTGTTGGTTTGGCTGTTTGGTGTCCCCTTGGCTATGTGTAAGCCTGCAATTGACCCTTAGTCCTTGAGGAATCATGCCCAGCTCGGGGGTGGCGGCGTTGCTGAGAGAGTGATGAGCACGTTGGCCTATGGTTGGGTGGAACGTTGCAGCGACGTAGATGGTTGCGGGGCAAGTTCTTCATCAAAAGATAAGTGCTGCTCTTACTTCATCTCTGCAATTATATTGATGTTTAATGAATTATAATGAACATGGGGATGCTGGAATGTATATGTTTGCTTCCGCTGTATGATTAAAGAATTATGGATCTGTGTATGCTTGTATGTTTATGCATCTTCGCATGCATTATGTTTAAGCTTTGTAATTTCAGCATTGATCTCTTCTGTTCATGTTCGTGGGGCTGTTTTCCCGGTTAGCATGGTGTTCGTCGCGTCCTCTTCGCCGGTCTGAGGGGTGGGGACCTGACGTGTACAAAATAAAAACAAAAATCAGGAAAAATAAGGTTTGAGAACTAAACATTAACTGGTAAGTTCTCTTCCCACCCCTTTAAATCTTGCAACTTGTAGGTTGAGGGGCCAAGCTTTGCTGCAATCTGCAAAGGGCCTACCCATAACTATTGAAACTTCGTGTGTTTCCCCTTTTCATCATGCGGGTGATCCCACTTAAGAACCAGATCTCCCACTTCAAATTCCCTTTTTCTAGCTTTATGCTTATCAAACCACCATTTCGCTACTTCCTATTGATGCTTAAAATGTTCTTTGGCTTTGGACCTAGACTCTTTCGCCTTCAAAAGATTGTAGATTCTAATATGTAGGATTTCGTTATCTGTGCCTCTAGACTCCTCAGCTATTATGGAAGAAGGTAGCATAATGTTGGGAGGATGAATAGCTTCTTTTCAATAAACAAGGGTATACGGTGACACACCTAAGGAATTCTTGGGTGTGACCCTATCAGCCCAAAGAGCATTCGGTAATGCTAAATGCCAACTTCTCTGGTTTTCTATCATAGCCTTTTTTTTCTTGTTTGTAGATTCTGCCAAACCATTTCCTTGTGGGTAATAATTTGCAGAATAATGCAAATTGATTCCTCTTTCATGAGCAAATGCAGTTAATCTAATAGAAGAAAAATAAGTCACATTATTAAAAACCAGGGAAATTGGAACCCCAAACCTGGTCATAATATTATCTTGCAAGAAATCCATAACCACCTCTTCATTCACTTTATGTAACGGAATGGCCTTGACCCATCTAGTGAAGTAGTCAGTTGCCGTCAAAATGTATTTGTGCTGCAAGGAAGAATTTGGTTTTATCTCTCCAATTATATCAATCCCCCATTGATCGAATGGTTCTGTTATCATCACAAGCTTCAATGGTCTTGCTAATTTGGATTGTCTTCCCCCACACCTCTAGCATATATCACACTTTCTGACATGAGCATGCGTGTCTTTGAACAATGTGGGCCAATAGTATCTGGCTCTGAGAATCTTGTGGGCTATCGTATCTCTGGAAAAATGACCTCCAACAGGCCCATCATGTACTTATGTCATGACCTTCTTTGCATCTTCTTTCTCTAAGCATCTGAGAAGGACTCCATCATAATTCTTTTTGAATAATATTCCATCAATGATTTGATATGCAGCTGATTTCAGGCGTAACACTCTTCGTTGTTTGGAATTCCAGTGTTTTGGAAACAATCCTTCCTGAAGGTAATGAACAAGGTCTCGGTACCAGGAATCTGGAGCTGTGAAAAGAGGACATACATCCATCATATGTAACTCAACTTCATTTTCCCAATTGTTTTCTTCATGGCCTTTACCTTCAGCCATTAGTTTTCACAATCCCTGCCCCTTTACTATATATGCTAGTTTGAATTTGAGATCATATTCTTGTAAAGCTATTACCCAGTTGCCTCTTCTTTCTCCTAATTCCTTTTGTACAAAAAGAGACCTTACAGTTGGGTGTGTAACTACTACCTTAGTTCGGTTCTTAAGTATGTATGGCCTGAATAGTTTTACCGCTTTGAAGACTGCATAAGCTTGTTTATCCACAGCTGGGTAATTCAATTCTTCCCCCTGCAAACCAGTGCTCATAAATTATATGGGGTACTCATCTCCCCCATATTCCTTCTGAGTAAGCACTGCTGCCAATGAATCATCAGATGCGAAAGTGTACAAAATAAAATATTTTTTCAAAATTTGAACTTTTAAGAGATGGTGCATGTGCAATATATGTCTTTATCTTACTGAATGCATTCTTCTCCACATCATTCCATTTGAATTGTACACTATGTTTCACCATTTGCTGCAAAGGTTTGACAATTTGAGCAAAATCTAGTACAAACCTTCGCACAAAATTAATTGTCCCCATGAATGATTGCATACCTTTTTTGTTATGGGGTAAAGGGATCTGTTCGATGGCCTTAATCCTTTCTGGGTCTATGGAGATCCCTTTTTTAGAAACAATGTGACCCAGTAGCTTTCCTTCTATAACTGCAAACACACATTTCTTGGGATTCAGTGAGATACTATATTTTCGACAACGCTCGAAAATTTGTTTTAGATGGAACGCGTACTCTTCTCTCTTTTTCAAAAATATCGTGATATACCATAACACTTCGGCCAATTAGACCGCAAAAATCTATATCCATGGCCCTCTGGAAAGTAGCTTTAGCATTTATGAGTCCAAAGGGCATTCTTCTGTAAGCAAAAGTTCTCCACCTTGTTCTGAATGTAGTTTTAAGTCTGTCTTGTTCAGCTACTAACACTTGATTATAGCCAGAGAATCCATCTAATAATGAAAATAACTCAGAACCTGAAACCATCCGCAATATCTATTTCATGGGTGGGACTGGATAGTTGTCTTTATTCGAAGCATGATTTAGGTTTCTGAAATCCACACATTGCCTGATTTCTCCAGATTTCTTCCTTACTGGCACCAAATTCGAAACCCATTCCAAGTGTCTGACTTTGAATATAATTTTGGCATCCAATAATTTTTTCACTTCACTCTGAATTAAAGGCTCTAGTTTTGGATGCATTTTTCTCGAAGGCTGTTGATAAGGCTTGACTCTAGATCTAATAGGGATGACATGTTGTATAATCTGGGTGTCATATGTTTTAAGCTCTTCATATGTGCAGGAAAACACATCTTTGTACTGTTTGAACAAACTAATGAACTTACTTCTTTCACCGGGAGAGCAACACTTTCCCAAATTTACATATTTGGGTTCAACTTCAGTTCCTAAATTTATCAGCTCAAATTGTAAAGACAAGCTATGAGTCTTGACATTTGCTGCTCTTCTGAACTTGTTGTCTAAATCAAACATCCGCTCTAAGGTCCTGACCCCATTAGGAATAAAGTTATCGAATTTTAACTCAGCTTGGTGTTCTTCATCATTGATAATTTCCCCTTTGAAAGTCTCATCATTCATCAAACATTCCAGGATTTGTTGATCATCATCAAAAACTCATAGATTGGTAATCATGTCTAGAACCGAAGGCCTGAAAAGTAATTCAATAGAACATCTGTTATTTGAAGGTACAAGCCTTGCAGCTGAGGTAGCT
The DNA here is from genome assembly GCA_001517045.1 of Pseudotsuga menziesii. Classification (NCBI taxonomy): domain Eukaryota; kingdom Viridiplantae; phylum Streptophyta; class Pinopsida; order Pinales; family Pinaceae; genus Pseudotsuga; species Pseudotsuga menziesii. The sequence continues at coordinate 21,103 of LPNX011022301.1, forward strand.
AACAAGTCAGTTGCTGCATTCTTTAGTCTAGGAATGGATACAATATTAAATGCATAAAAATTTGTCAGCAAATCCCACAATTCATTCTGATAATATTTTAAATGAGGTGAAATGCAATGTATCTGATTTCGAATTTGCTTTACAATTATTTCAGAATCCCCATACACTTTCAGATTTCTACTTTTAATTCAATTGCTTTTCTTAGTCCTTGAACTAATGCTTCATATTCGATTGTATTATTGGTACATTCAAACTCTAATCTACATGAAATAAAATGTTTATTTTTCTTTGGATCAATCAGGACATAGCCGGCTTGTCACATGCCCCAATTTTGTAAAAAATATATTATCATATTTGATTTTATTTCAAGACAATATGTTAAATTTTATGCTAAGTTGTAAATAACGACTCAGCAGAGTCAAGGTTGTGAATGTAATTCTAAATATTTTAATTATAAATAAATAAAAGTGGAGACAACAACTTGGGAGAGTTGTTAAAAGAGTGTTTACTGGTCAAGTTGGGGAGGAGACTGGGTGGAGAGAAAATAGACAAGTGGCAGCATCCTCAAACACTTCCAATGTTGCAGGTGGAAACCTCCCTACATTTGGGGTCATGATCCCCCAAGAAAGTGGGATCAGAGCAGGTGGCTCAATTAATGACAACTAACCCAAAAAAACCTAGGCAATCTTCATAAAAAATCCCATTGAAGAGAGCTGAGGCTGCTCATTCCAGGAAGAGAATCATTCAGGTGAATGTACTTCAAAGGAATTCATTGGGAAGGGAAATTGTGGAAGGTGTTTGAGGGGAAAACTGTAGAAGTGATCTAGTACAGCTTTTCAGCTGAAGGATCTTACTGCTGAGTGCAGAGTTAGTACTGAGTCATTGGACTAGTATCTTGTTGCATGCTCCACCAGTTCTCAGCCAAGGAGACTAGGAACAGGCTCAGGGGTTCTGAGAAGATGCTGTTTGAGCACTCTCCAGGAGTTGATAGGGAGGAACGACTCCCAACACTGTTGTCATCCAGCTTTAAACAGGTTCTACAGTCTTTTAATTGCCGTGTTAAAAGTTTATATCTGAGAATGAATGAACAATGAATGATTTACATGTTTTGTAGTGAACTGTTAGAGTTTATAGTCTTTTAGTTATTTGAATGTTGAATTTGTAATTGGATGAGATAATCCTACCTGTGTTTTTCCCTGTCTGGAACGAACCAGACCGTACTCTAGCACAGGTAGTGTGTTTAAAAATAGATGAATATATGATAGAAATCTGGATTGAATAGAGTTATTTTGTATTTTAGAACACTGGAGTAAGTTATGTCTGTATATAGATGTTTTCAAGAAAGAATATTAATCTGTCTAATTAATTTTATTGTTTTAACCAGACCGTGGTATTAAGAATGCTAGCAAAGAAATATTCATAATACTTTACAAACAACAAGTTTACTTTTTTTAACAAGTTGATTACTGTAAATTGGTTATAGTTCTTATCGAAAACTGTATTTTATAAAATGATATTATTAACCTGTAACATAGGTAAAAGAATTAATTTAGATAAACACTCATTTATTTCTGTGAAGAAAGAACCAAGTTATCTTACATACTTTATTTTATTGTTCATATTGCTTAACTATATCTACAAATGTTCACATTTCAAGTAGGGTAATTCTAGTATAGTTCTTTTTATAAATAAATTAACTACAACAATTATAATATTGTAACAAGGAAACAATAACAAAACCTATCTATGTACTTATAAAATAGACAGAATGCAATGATAAATAATATTTAATAAATATTATCTATAAATGAACAAATTCATTTAAATAAACTAAACAAAGATTAATTATAAAAGAAAGAACAGGGTTGAAACCCTCATAGTATTAAACATTATAATTTATAGTATTTACGTTATAATTTATAGTATTAACATTGTAATTCATAATAATAACAATATAATTAATAATCAGATAAGCAATAATCCAAGGATTTGAGTTATTTAGTATTCTGAAACGTAAAACTATAAAATATTATTACAGTCCTGTAAGGACAGAGAAAGATAACAATGAAAGTATAACAACTATATACCTGTAACAACAATTAATTTAACATTTATTATTGAACTAAAAACCTACAGAATAATTAAAGAAATTATTTTATACACAGGTCACTAATAGGATTAACCCTTGCTCGAATATCCGAGCTTATAAACAAATTATTATAATAGAAAGAAATAATAGAACGGGTTATAATAATATATTTTAATGCAAGATAAATTTAAACAGTAAAAATATCCTTACACAGTTGAATAAGGGTAAGATCCATAGTATACAAATTACATTAAGAGCATAGAAATAACTGAGTTCAAGCTCAAGAGAGCTAATCTCTATGCTTATAGTTTAAACAGAGAATGGCTTGACAGGCCCCGAGTTCTTTTACATAACTGTACACAAAAGAAAACAAGTAAAACAAAATTTACAAGTCACGACATAAACCGGAGAACCCTGCTAATAGCAAGGGTTAGCAAAAACTAAACAAGCAAACCGAGAAACAATAACCCATGAAGGGTCACTTGCAGGCCACGACTTCCAACCGAAACTGTTCCATAAAGAACTGAACAAGCATGGATTGCCATGGGTTGAACAAGACTTACCCGTAATGAAGAATTTGACGCTACTCGTTCCAAATGCAAAGAGAGTTATAAACTCTTACCTGCAAGGATAAGAACCCACGACATTAAAAATTATGCTTCATATCATAACCGAGTTAATAGTAAGTTAAGAACGGTTTAAAAAGAAAACTTCATACTTGAAAGTGAAGGTAATGTAGCCACCGAGAAACAGTAGCGCCGCCACCAGTGAGACAAAGAGCCAACCTTTCATTTCTCCTGTGACAAAGATGGTTCAAACGCATGCACAAACCACTGCTAGCAGCAGGAAGAAGAAGGTGGAGCAATGGCCAAGCAAGAAGCGGACGGTGAAGCTTGAACTGTCACCACATGCGAAGCATGAGAACCACACTCTTGAAACCCTATGATGAAAACCAAACTGTAATAGAAGCAAGAACTCCTTTAAACTATCCCTACAGGCAGGCCATGGAGGAACGAACCCAAAATCCACTCATAGGCCAAGCCGCAATCCTAAAGTCACGACCCTCAACAACTCTTGCTAGGGTAAAATATCGCAGTGCAAACAAGATTTCAATAACGAAGAAGAAAAATTGAACATTATAAACCAGGACAGGAGCTCATTAAGTTCACAGTAGGGTAAGTATGGCAGCCATGGACACAGTTGCATAGCAGCCCGAAGGCCCAAAATCTACGGAGGAGAATGACAAAGAATAGGGTTACACCAACCCTTCTACTTCCAACACTTGGCCGAGAAGGAAACACGTGGTCTCATAAATTATTTAACCATGCAGTGGGTCGATCATATAGTTCCTACATGCCAATGATTCACTATGATTTGAAGCATAACTTTATGCACAATCATATAGTATTATAATCATTCAAAGGTTCGACGTGATCATGGATGCCAACCTACGGTTGCATGGGCTTAAACCATGAACCCTTGAATCTTTGCCAAGGTTATGATATAGTCATCGTATAGTTTAGAACGAGGGTGATTTCAAAGCCTTGTTTTTATACATAACCTTACACATAATCTCATCGATGGAGTAGTCAAACGCCACATCCCTTTTTCATTACAAATTATAATATGAACTTTATAATTAAATGTTTATTCATATTGTTTGTTGATCATGAAATCGATGCAATATCATAATCGATATTCATGCTCAAAGTATTTTATGCATGGAACTTTAGTTCATCACTAACTGTTAATCCATTTATTCATAGCATCAATAGTATAGTTACAAATGTTGATAAGCCTTGAGCTATTGTAACTAAGTTTATGATGTAAATGTTATGATACTGGGGAGATACTAATTAAAAGGCTATTTCATCACCTAGCCAAAATATGATGTTAATAAAATATTCCTAATAGACTTTGCATAGCTAAGCTTGTTGCCACCAACGTCTAAGTTATGACTTGATAATTTTATAGAACATCGTTTTAAATAGGATCATGAACTTTGTAAATCTTATTTGTTTATAACCAGAATTACTGGTAAACATGAATGCATTATAAACAAGATAGTTTATTGTGTATTGAGGAGTATCATAGAAAAATATAGTTTTCAGTGGGTGGCAAATTATTAGGATGATGGCTATGAAACCTTTACATAGTTTAGATCAACGAAGTTTAATGGCTTTTGGTTATTTACTCAACCATGACAAGTACTATTAGTTTCACCATGTTTTCGATTAGTAACATAATTTTTAGAACTATCTAGTGCTTTCTTGAGGTAATAAATCAATCTCTCATAAATACCTTGACCTAAGTTAACTGTTGTGATTAGTAACTTAATTCAAGAGAAGTATTATAAAACAAAAAAATCGAAAACTAAAGTGGAACAATCCCACTAGATTCTAAGTCCTTAGGACTTTATGTTCACTGTAATGTTTAGAAACTTAGGTAGTATTCTTCATTACAGAAGATGAAAAACAAGCAGTTGGTTATACTCTTATTATAAGTTGATAATGTATATTACTGTTAGAACAATCGGTATAGCATTACAGGTTATGCACTCTAGGTGAAAATAAATTACAACAAAGATCACAAGTTGTGAACCAAGGAAAGTAATTACTGTTGCTATTTACATTTAAGAAAGAAACTCTTCTACATGTAAATCGTTGACAAAAATAATTGAAGGGAAAAAAACTACTTGTTTTACCTCATAGAAATAGATTGATATGTAACAACTTATTTACGAAGATTTTTATTTTGCAAATAGAAATATAACTGGATGCTTTATGGAATTAAAGGTGTTACTCGATCATTCATACCTGTAAAACTTGTAAGAACAATTAATATTTCTGCATTAGCTTAAATGCTAAGTAAGCCTTAGAATCCAAAGACAGTTCCACCTAATTGTCGCAAATTAAAAACTCATCAGCAAACTGAAAGTTGAATTATTGCACAAGGTAAACCTAACCTTGTATCAAAAAGTAGAATGCTAAGTTACTTCATTAAGATTATGTATTAACTAATCTGGTAACTGAATCTTTTATAGATAACCGTTAGCTGTTAGCAGACCGCATTCTCAGCATTTTTATGTATTTTCAAAATTTTAAATTTTTATGAAAATTTGGGGTTTTCACATGTGGTATCAAAGCACAAGGTTCAAACACTAGGCCTTGATGAAGCCCAACTAGCTTTTAGGAAACAGTAAACTGAATTATTTTGCGGACATATTTTTCTTTTAAATGTTATCCAATGGAGAAGTGTTTTCTGAAGTTTAACAGACAGGTATGGAAAGGCTAGAAGAGTACGCAGAGGAGGAATCTCTAGTTACTGAAACAAGAAATCTACCAAGAGATCCTATACAAGAGGACTTAACTACCAATTCCTCAGAATTGTTACAAACTGTAAAAGACTTAAAAACTGAAATGGAGTCTGTAAAGCGAGAAAATAAAATGATTCTGAGGGCTCAAGAAGAGCTGAATCAGATCCTAACTAAAAAGTTTCAAACTGAGGGTAGGGGTAGAAGAACAGAATCAGAAGACACCAGTCACCAACGTAAATCTAAAAAGATGAAACATATTAAAACTGAAAGTAGTTCGTCTTCTGAAGTGTTTGGTGAACAACGAAATTACCATTCTACTAGTGACAGTAGTGATGATAATCGGTACACTAAAAAGAGGAAATACAAACCTTATGAGGAAATTTTCTGGGAATTCAAAAAGATAAAACCACCAACCTTTAATGGAGAGTCTGAGAAGGGGGAGGGAGTTGAATCCTGGTTATCTGGGATGAAGAAGTACTTCCAAATATATAACTATTCTAACCAGTTAAAGGCTAGAATGGCTATATATAACCTCTCAGGAAAGGCTGACATTTGGTGGCAAGATTTGAAAAGAGTTAAGGGCATAAAAGAGGAAAGCGTAAATTGGAGTACCTTTAAGAGGTATTTCAAAAAGAAATTTCTGTCTGAGCAATATTATGAGGAGAGAGCCAGATAGTTTTATGAGTTGAAGTTAGGATCAATGACAATGAAGGATCTGAACAACAAGTTCTTAAGTCTACTTAGGTATGTACCATACCTTGTAGATGAGAAACCAAAGGTACAACGATTCCTTAGCTGTTTACCTTATCATATTAAAGATAGAATTGAATATGATAACCCAAAGACCTTGGAAGAAGCTATGAGAAAAGATAACTTCTATTTTGAGCAGAATCGAAAGAAAGAAAGCTTGGCCAACTGGAAAGCTAAGAAAAACAATAATCAATTTGAATAACAAGTTCTTAAGTCTACTTAGGTATGTACCATACCTTGTAGATGAGAAACCAAAGGTACAATGATTCCTTAGCTGTTTACCTTATCATATTAAATATAGAATTGAATATGATAACCCAAAGACCTTGGAAGAAGCTATGAGAAAAGATAACTTCTGTTTTGAGCAGAATCAAAAGAAAAAAAGCTTGGCCAACTGGAAAGCTAAGAAAAATAATAATCAGTTTGAACAAAAGAAGAAGGATTTTGTGCCTAATAGAAATTTTAGGAACAATAAGGCCAAAAATGATCCTAATAACAAGAACTTCCAAGGAAATAAGAACAATACACCCAACAACCAGAATAATTCTAAAGGTAAGGAATTTGCAAATAATCATTGAAATTTTACCAAGAGCTTTGAGCGCAAAGAGTCTATCAAGTGTTGGGAGTGTAATGGCCTACACTATGCTTCAGTTTGTCCAAACCGGAAGAAGACTGGTAACAACATACATACCATACAGGAGGAGATGACTGTTGGGGAACTAGCGAGGACCATGCCCAAAATTAATGCAGCTTTGGAGAATCGACAAGCTGAATATCAGACTTCCATGGTGGAAGTAGAAGGTATGATAAATCAGATCTCTGTAACTATTTTGATTGATCTGGGAGCTAGTCTCAGTTATATTGCACCTCAAATAGTATAAAAATGTAAGTTATCTGTTGAAAAATTTGAGAATTCATGGTTAGTTCAGTTAGCCACTGGTGCTGAAAGAAGGGTAACTTGCTTTGTTAAAGAATGTGCAATAGTTATGGGTAATTTTGAAACTGTTTTCAAGCTTAATGTTTTGCCCCTTGGTTCTTATGATTTGCTGATTGGTATGGACTGGTTAGAACAACATAGAGTAATTCTAAACTGTTATGATAAAACTTTCACATGCTTAAACAGTGATGAAAAACCAGTAAGTGTTAAAGGAATCCCTAGAAAAACTACCATAAGGCAGATTTTTGCCTTACAGCTTAAGAGAGCTGTTAGAAAGGGATGTAAAGCTTATGCAGTAACAATAATTGATGAGGAAAGTTTAATTAAAAAATATAAGTTAAAAGTGGAAGACATACCAGTCTTAAGAGAATATGTTGATGTATTCCCAGAAGAGATTTCGGGATTACCTCCGAAAAGGGAATTGGATTTCACCATTGAGCTGGTACCGGGTGTAGTACCTAGCTCAAAGGTCCCTTATCGAATGAACATACTTGAACTTAATGAATTAAAATCTCAATTAAAAGAATTAATTGATAAAAAGTATATTCGACCAAGTGTGTCTCCCCGGGGGGCACCTGTCATCTTCGTTAAGAAGAAGGACGAAACCATGCGACTTTGCATAGATTACCGTCAGTTAAATAAGATGACCATCAAAAATCAATATCCGTTGCCCCGCATAGATGATTTGTTTGATCACCAACGAGGAGCCACGGTGTTTTTTAAAATAGATTTAAGGTCTGGATATCATCAAGTAAGGATTAAAGATGAATACATCTTTAAGACAACTTTCAAAACTAGATATGGTCATTACGAATTTGTCGTAATGCCATTCAGGCTTACTAATGACCCAGCTGTCTTCATGTGTTTAATGAATAATGTTATGCATAAGTATTTAGATAAGTTTGTGGTCGCATTTATCAATGACATTCTAATCTATTAAAAAACTGAAGAATAACATAAAGAACATCTAAAAATTGTTTTGCAAGAGTTGCGAGATCATCAACGCTTCGCAAAGTTTAGTAAATGTGATTTCTTCAAGGATAAGATTCAGTATTTAGGTCACGTAGTGACCAAAGAAGGAATTTCCGTAGATCCTAAAAAGATAAGGGCAATCGAAGATTGGCCGGTTCCTAAGGATGTGACGGATGTTTGATCTTTCATGGGCATTATCGGTTACTACCGGAGGTTCATTGAAGGTTTTTCAAGGATAGCAAATCCAATAACTTCCTTGCAGAAGAAAGGAAAGAAGTTCGACTGGAATCAGAAATGTGAAGAAAGATTTAAAAAGTTAAAAACTTTATTAACCAGTGCACCTATTTTAAGAATAGCAGATCCTAATAAAGAATTTGTAGTATGCACTAACGCCTGTAATGATGGCTTAGGTGGTGTTCTGACTCAAGAAGGGCATGCTATTGCCTATGAGTCTAGAAAGTTAAAAGTTCATGAAAAGAATTATGCAACATATGATCTGGAATTAGCAGCTGTAATACACGCCTTAAAAATGTGGCGACATCATCTAATTGGTAGAAAATTTATTTTAATGACTGATAATAAATGATTGAATTATCTGTTAGATCAGCCTAATCTAAATGCCAGACAAGCTAGGTGGTTAGCTTTCTTAAGCGAGTATGATTTTGAAATTCAACATATAAAAGGTAAAGAAAATAAAGTTGTTGATGCATTAAGTAGGAATGCAAGGCTGAATTTTGCAGCAGCTATTAGCACTTATGTTTCAGACTTAGATGAACAGCTTAAAGAAGGAATAGAACAAGATGAAATTTACCAAAGTTTGCAAGCTAAAGCTAAAGAAAATCCAGTAGAAAACTTAATTAAAGGTTACCGTTTAAATGAAAAAGATTTTTTACTGTATAAAGATAGAATGTATGTATCTAACGTACCTAAAGTTAAACTGTTAATTTTGGATGAAATTCATAAAACACCATAGTCAGGTCATGCAGGTTATCAAAATACTATAACCATGTTAAGAAAAGAGTCTTTCTGGCCAAATACGAAAACTGAAGTAGCACAATATATTGCTAGATGTTTGGAATGTCAACAGGTAAAAACTGAACATCAACACCCAGCTGGTTTGCTTCAGCCATTACCCATCCCTAGCTGGAAATGGGAGATAATTAGTCTAGATTTTATTACTGGGATGCCTAGAAATCAAAATCAGAATGATTCTATCATGGTAGTAGTTGATAAGTTAAGCAAAGCAACTCACTTTATACCTCTTAAAACTACTTATAAAGCTGCAAACATAGCTGATATTTTTCTAAAACAGTTTTTTCGATTGCATGGAGTACCAAAAGTCATAATCTCAGATAGAGATCCTAAGTTTACATGAAACTTTTGGAAGTCTTTGTTTAAAGGGTTAAACACCACATTAAATTTTAGTACTTCTTTTCATCCTCAAACATATGGACAAATTGAAAGGGTAAACCAGGTACTGGAAGATCTATTAAGAATGTATGTGAAAGATCAGCTAGGTAAATGGGAGGATTATTTACATCTGGTAGAATTTGCTTATAATAATAATTATCAGACATCAGCCAGATTTAGTCCTTTTGAAATTTTATATGGATGAAAATGTAATACTACTATCTCTTGAAGTAATCCAGTAGATAGATTGACATTAGGTCCAGAATTGTTAAAATAAATGGAAGAAACTATAAAACTAGTGTAGGGAAATCTGAAAGTGGCACAAGATCGGCAGAAAAGTCAAGCATACTTAAAAAGAACTCCAAAGGAGTTTTAGGTAGGTGAACATGTGTTCATCAAGGTAAGGCCCAAAAAGAGCTCTCTAAGATTGGGGAGTTGTGTAAAATTGGCATCTTGTTACTATGGCCCATTTGAAATTCTGTCTAGGATTGGAAAAGTAGCTTATCAATTAGCATTACCAGCTAACTTAAGAGTACACAATGTTTTTCACATTTCCATTTTAAAGAAATATGTTCATGATGCTACTCATGTTGTTAACTGGAATGATGTACAGGTGGAACCAGAAGGAGAATTTCTGGTGGAACCGGACTGTATCCTCGGGCGAAGGGAGATCACACTTTGGAACCACACCATTGGACAGGTGAAGGTGCAATGGAAGCACCTTAGTCCAGAGGAAGCCACCTGGGAATTGGAAAGTAAAATGTGAAATGCATATCCAATTCTGTTCCAGGGGAATTCTGAGGATGAAGAATAAATAACATCGAGGATGATGTTATATTCTAAGGGGGTGTGTATGTCACATGCCCCAATTTTGTAAAAAATATATTATCATATTTGATTTTATTTCAAGAAAATATGTTACATTTTATGCTAAGTTGTAAATGATGACTCAATAGAGTCAAGGTTGTGAATGTAATTTTGAATATTTTAATTATAAATAAATAAAAGTGGAGACAACAACTTGGGAGAGTTATTAAAAGAGTGTTTACTGGTCAATTTGGTGGAGGAGACTGGGTGTAGAGCAAATAGACAAGTGGCAGCATCCTCAAACACTTCCAATGTTGCAGGTGGAAACCTCCCTACATTTGGGGTCATGATCCCCCAAGAAAGTGGGATCAGAGTAGGTGGTTCAATTAATGACAACTAACCCAAAAAGACCTAGGCGATCTTAATAAAAATGCCCATTGAAGAGAGATGAGGCTGCTCATTCCAGGAAGAGAATCATTTAGGTGAATGCAATTCAAAGGAATTCATTGGGAAGGGAAATTGTGGAAGGTGTTTGAGGGGAAAACTGCAGAAGTGATCTAGTACAAGTTTTCAGCTGAAGGATCTTACTGCTGAGTGCAAAGTTAGTACTGAGTCACTGGACTAGTATCTTGTTGCATGCTCCACTAGTTCATAGCCAAGGAGACCAGGAACAGGCTCAGGGGTTCTGAGAAGACGTTATTTAAGCGCTCTCCAAGAGTTGGTAGCGAGGAACGACCTCCCAATGCTGTTGTCATCCAGCTTTAAACAGGTTCTACAGTCTTTTATTTGCTGTGTCAAAAGTTTATCTGAGAATGAATGAACAATGAATGATTTACATGTTTTGTAGTGAACTTTTAGAGTTTATAATCTTTTAGTTATTTGAATGTTGAATCTGTAATTGGGTGAGATAATCCTACCTGTGTTTTTCCCTGTCTAGAACGAACCAGACCGTACTCTAGCACATGTAGTGTGTTTAAAAATAGATGAATATATGATAGAAATATGGATTGAATAGAGTTATTTTGTATTTCAGAACAATGGAGTAATTTATGTCTGTATATAGATGTTTTCAAGAAAGAATATTAATCTGTCTAATTAATTTTATTGTTTTAACCAGACTGTGGTATTAAGAATTCTAGCAAAGAAATATTCATAATACTTTACAAACAACAGGTTTATTTCTTTTAACAAGTTGATTATTGTAAATAGGTTATGGTTCTTATTGAAAACTGTATTTTATAAAATGATATTATTAACCTGTAACATAGGTAAAAGAATTAACTTAGATAAACACTCATTTATTTTTGTGAAGAAAGAACCAAGTTATCTTACATACTTTATTTTATTGTTCATACTGCTTAACTATATCTACAAATGTTCACATTTCAAGTAGGGTAATTCTAGTATAGTTCTTTTTATAAATAAATTAACTACAACAATTATAATATTGTAACAAGGAAACAATAACAAAATCTATCTATGTACTTATAAAATAGATAGAATGCAATGATAAATAATATTTAATAAATATTATTTATAAATGAACAAATTCATTTAAATAAACTAAACAAAGATTAATTATAAAAGAAAGAACAGGGTCGAAACCCTCATAGTATTAAACATTATAATTTATAGTATTTACATTATAATTTATAGTATTAACATTGTAATTCATAATAATAACAATATAATTAATAATCAGATAAGCAATAATCCAAGGATTTGGGTTATTTAGTATTTTGAAACGTAAAACTATAAAATATTATTACAGTCCTGTAAGGATAGAGAAAGATAACAATGAAAGTATAACAACTATATACCTGTAACAACAATTAATTTAACATTTATTATTGAACTAAAAACCTACAGAATAATTAAAGAAATTATTTTATACACAGGTCACTAACAGCATTAACCCTTGCTCGAATATCCAAGCTTATAAACAAATTATTATAATAGAAAGAAATAACAGAACAGGTTATAATAATATATTTTAATGCAAGATAAATTTGAAAAGTAAAAATATCCTTACACAGTTGAATAAGGGTAAGAACCCTAGTATACAAACTATATTAAGAGCATAGAAATAACTAAGTTCAAGCTCAAGAGAGCTAATCTCTATGCTTATAGTTTAAACAGAGAATGGCTTGACAGGCTACGAGTTCTTTTACATAACTGTACACAAAAGAAAACAAGTAAACAAAATTTACAAGTCACGGCATAAGTCGGAGAACCCTGCTAATAGCAAGGGTTAGCAAAAACTAAACAAGCAAACCGAGAAACAGTAACCCATGAAGGGTCACTTGAAGGTCACGACTTCCAACCGAAACTGTTCCATAAAGAACTGAACAAGCATGGATTGCCATGGGTTGACCAGGGATTACTCGTAAGTAGGAAGCTGACCCTACTCGTTTGTTCTAGCTGCAAAGAGAGTTGTAAACTGTTACCTGCAAGGATAAGAACCCACAACATTAAAAATTATGCTTCATATCATAACTGAGTTAATAGTAAGTTAAGAACTGTTTAAAAATAAAACTTCATACCTGGAAGTGAAGGTAATGTAGCCACCGAGAAACAGTAGCGCCGCCACCAGCAAGACAAAGATCCAACCCTTCATTTCTCCTATGACAAAGGTGGTTCAAATGCATGCAAAAACCATTTCTAGCAGCAGGAAGAAGAAGGTGGAGCAATGGCCAAGCAAGAAGCGGACGATGAAGCTCAAACTGTCACCACATGCGAAGCATGAGAACCACACTCTTGAAACCCTATGACGAAAACCAAACTGTAACAGAAGCAAGAACTCCTTTAAACTATCCCTACAGGCAGGCCATGGAGGAACGAACCCAAAATCCACTCACAGGCCAGGCCGTAAGCCTAAAGTCACGGCCCTCAATAACTCTTGCCAGGGTAAATTCTTGCAGTGCAAACAAGAGTTCAATAATCAAGAAGACAAACTGAACATTATAAACCAGGATGGGAGCTTGTTAAGTTCACAGTAGGGTAAGTATGGCGGCCATGGACACAGTTGCAGAGTGGCCCAAAGGCCCGAAATATACGGAGGAGAATGACAAAGAATCGGGTTACACCAACCCTTATACTTCCAACACTTGGCCGAGAAGGAAACACGTGGTCTCATAAATTATTTAACCATGCAGTGGGTTGATCATATAGTTCCTGCATGCCAATGATTCACAATGATTTAAAACATAACTTTATGCACAATCATATAGTAGTATAATCATTCAAAGGTTCTATGTGATCATGGCAGCCAACCTACAGTTGCATGGGCTTAAACCATGAACCCTTGAATCTTTTCCAAGGTTATCATATAGTCATCGTATAGTTTAGAACGAGGGTGATTTCAAAGCCTTGTTTTTATACATAACCTTACACATAATCCCATCGATGGAGTAGTCAAACACCGCATCCCTTTTTCATTGCAAATTATAATATGAACTTTATAATTAAATGGTTATTCATATTGTTTGTTGATCATGAAATCGATGCAATCTCATAATTGATATTCATGCTCAAAGTATTTTATGCATGGAACTTTAGTTCATCACTAACTGTTAATCCATTTATTCATAACATTAATAGTATAGTTACAAATGTTGATAAGCCTTGAGCTATTGTAACTAAGTTTATGAAGTAAATCTTATGATACTTGGGAGATAATAATGAAAAGGCTATTTCATCACCTAGCCAAACTATGATGTTAATAAAATATTCCTAATAGACTTTGCATAGCTAATCTTGTTTCCACCAACGTTTAAGTTATGACTTGATAATTTTATAGAACATAGTTTTAAATAGGATCATGAACTTTGTAAAGCTTATTTGTTTATAACCAGAATTACTGGTAAACATGGATGCATTATAAACAAGATAGTTTATGTGTGTATTGGGGAGTATCATAGAAAAATATAGTTTTCATTGGGTGGCAAATTACTAGGATGATGGCTATGAAACCTTTACATAGTTCAGATCAACGAAGTTTAATGGATTTTGGTTATTTACTCAACCATGACAAGTACTGTTAGTTTCACCATGTTTTCGATTAGTAACATAATTTTTAGAAATATCTAGTGCTTGCTTGAGGTAATAAATCAATCTCTCATAAAGACCTTGACGTAAGTTAACTGTTGTGATTAGTAGCTTAATTCAAGAGAAGTATTATAAAACAAAAAAATAGGAAACTAAAGTGGAACAATCCCACTAGATTCTAAGTCCTTAGGACTTTATGTTCACTATAATGTTTAGAACCTTAGGCAATAATCTTCATTACAGAAGATGAAGAACAAGCAGTTGGTTATACTATTATTATAAGTTGATAATGTATATTATTGTTAGAACAATGAGTATAGCATTACAGATTATGCACTCTAGGTGAAAATAACTTACAACAAAGATCACAAGTTGTGAACCCGGGAAAGTAATTACTGTTGTTATTTAAATTTAAGAAAGAAACTCTTCTACATGTATATCATTGACAAAAATAATTTAAGGGAACAAAACTACTTGTTTTACCTCATAGAAATAGATTGATATGTAACAGCTTAATTACCAAGCTTTTTATTTTGCAAATAGAAATATAGCTGGATGCTTTATGGAATTAAAGGCATTACTCGATCATTCATACCTGTAAAACCTGTAAGAACAAGTAATATTTCTGCGTTAGCTTAAACGCTAAGTAAGCCCTGGAATCCAAAGGGAGTTCCACCTACTTGTCGTAAATTAAAAACTCATCAGCAAACTGAAAGTTGAATTATTGCACAATATAAACCTAACCTTGTATCAAAAAGTAGAATGCGAAGTTACTTAATTAAGATTATGTATTAACTAATTTGGTAACTGAATCTTTTATAGATAACCGTTAGCTGTTAGCAGACCGCATTCTCAGCATTTTTATGTATTTTCAAAATTTTAAATTTTTATGAAAATTTAGGGTTTTCACACAGCTCCTGATCCTTCCAATGTTTTAGATCCATAAAAAAAGTGTCCACAAACTATCTATTCTATTGTACTTGAATAAAAAACTAAATAAAAAACTAAGTCTACTATTTTACAATCAATCTCATCAGCTCGTGAAAATCGAAGGAGATCGGGCTGGGTCACTAGTGGAAAATGAGAGATTAGTGACCAGGAGACCAAAAGTTTTGGTCACCACAGTTGTTTTCAAGGGATAAATGACCAAAAATAATAAATTTAAGTGAGATAACTAAAAAAGACCAAGATAAATGACCACTTTTGGTCACGGAATAAAAACCAACTAAAAACGACCAAGATAAATGACCAAATTTGGTCATGAGATATCTAGACTAAAAATGACCACATAACAATTGGTCATTTTTAGTTCACTCCGGCAATGAAAAAATTACAAATTTGACAATGAATTTGTACATTTTAAGGGGGTCTCTGAATCCATCTGCAGTGTTAGAATTTAGTAAATTAATAATGTATCGTCACAACTCAACATGCATTGACCAAATTAATATAATATATAAAATACACATTGGTGGCCTTGAATGTGCATCTCTGGGGTCTCTCAATCCATCTGCCGGGTTAGAATTTACTAAATTGTAGACCCCCTCATGTACACAACTCAACTATTTTACTTTGTATGTAAATCCTAGGAAACAAGTTATTACATTTTTTTTAATAAGTAGCAATTCAATGAACTAAACTTTCTATTATTTGTTGAAAGAGTTCTCAATATTTTAACTAAAACAACTGGACCCATGACCAGTTTATGATTTGACATTATTATGTAATGTGAGCCCATTTTATTTGCAGCTATAACTCCTTTCCTCTATTGAAATTCTACTGATTTGGGGGTTTAAAGTCTCGACACCTTTGGCCAATTCTAACCCGTGACCTTTGAGCTTCCTGTTCTCAGTTGGACTATCAACGATGAATTTAGTGTAGCTTAAAGCCTTAAATATTCATTTTCTCACCCTCTTGATGGTTATTTTATTTGCTATTTGGGTTTTTAGGCGGCAATCCTTTCT